>JASANA010008766.1:0-14681 GCA_030248095.1 Ptycholaimellus sp. GST1_10
TTGTAAATAACTAAGCAACCAATTTAGGATGGCATGGCATGGCATGGCGTAATTGGCATGGCGTCCAGACATGACCTAAGGCAATGGCGTAATTCTACCAATGCAAGGCAAGTGCTGCCCCATTCATTTAATTCTAAAATTGCAAATGTTTCAATCACCATCACCAAGCAGCAAATGCCAGAGCCCATCCAGTTCCCGCCTCCTTCGATTGCCCAAGCAGGAGCCAGTTTGACAACTGCCCACCAACCCGCTCAAGGAAGCTATCGAGAAGGCTTCCTCCTGCCCTTCTACCAGTCAAAAGCCTCTTTGGAACCGGCCAGAAGCCTGCCTCTGGAGGTCTCCTCCTACACTTTCTGCCGCCGCTGCCTCCAACGTTCCCTGCGCCATTCTCCTGTGTCTGCTTGGCCTACTCTTTGTCGGTATGTTTCACTCGTATATCAAAATACCAACTTTACAATTCATCCACAATGAATCTGTGGTTGCTGTTGGTCAATTATCAACGCAGTTCAGTTGAAAGACTGGCTCTACTTATGAGAGTGTCCAATTGATCTTGCACCGCCGATATCCGATGTTTCATCAATTCCTTAAAAAGTGGGCATTAAATGCTACAACTGACCATTTCAACGCGAGAGCATCTGTAAACCAAAGCTCAAAAGCAATCAGTCAGATGGTCAACAAAGTCTACCTGGGCGGTTCACCTGTTGCAACCATGACAAGACAACCCGATCGGTACCCGCCACTGCTATCATGAGTGAGAGAGGAAGACTTGTCAGGTGGGCCATTATAAGCATGGGTGATGTCTGCTGGATCCCCGTCATCATCTATGCTGTCTTGTTCGGTTCTTCCTCCTACCGTGGGGGGAGGCGGTTTTAGCAATTTTTTCAACTAGCTATATCTTCACAACCACCAAATATTTTTTGATGAAATTTTGTCAGAAGGTGCATCTAATTACTAGGTACATTGTGTGAACATATGGTGTCAATTGGTTTGAAACTTGCGGATTTATTTCCATTTGTATAACATGAGTAAATGGTTTGGGCACAATTTCGCAGATTGGTTTGTTTTGTCTAGAAATGCGTTAATTATTCAGTTTAAATCAATGTTAATGCATTTTCCTGGAAAACAATAGTTAAAACAATGGTTTTTGGCTATTTACTTGCTGCTTTTTGATTAATAAATCATCACATACTAAAATTATAGTGATCTTGCACGAATTTTTGCCTCAAATGATACGCCTGCTCATATGATTCATTATACATATACTCATATTAGAAAAATTGCAATAACACCAATAGGTTTTATCCGTTTGGCAAATAAATTTAACACAAAATGACTGACCTATAGGAGCTCCTTTTGAGAAATTTTAATTGGAAAATATTGTGTTTTTGTTGAGATATAACTTGTTGAAAAAATCGCGAAAACCGCCTCTCCCCCTACGGTACTCATAATCTGCTTCCTCGCTTATTTCTGCTCATAGTCCACCTGCATTCTAGCATAGACAATTAATTAATCAATTGTCTATGATTCTAGTACTTCCATCTCGGTACAATGCAATTAACCCCAACTTATTGGTTCTGCATGAATATGGTCTGAATTAACTTGTTTCGTGAAACATCACCTCACCCGGTAGCCAGCGTTGCTTTGCCATTGCTTTGCGTTGGCTTTGCCCAGACAGAAATGGCCAAGGCCACACGGAATCAAACTGAGCCCTAATCATAGCCCTAATTTCAAGCTCTGATAGCCTTTGTCGTTTTCCCAACCTGGTTGAATTAACAACAAATGAGCGCAAGAAATAAGCTCAGGATGCTGATTGAAAAGAGCTTGCTAATTGCTCCCATGTTGTTTGATGCCAGCCAGAATTTCCTCGTCTACTGACCATGCACTTCTGCACAAGATTCTGTTCTTTAACCTTCATTATCTGGCAAGCAAGCCTACAGTTCCGCTAAACCAAGTTTTTAATGTCAAGACAGGGCCCTTTGAATTACTCCTTCCAATGCCCCATCAAAAACTGCTCCTGCAGTTATCAACAGTGACTTCGGCTTCATCTACCAATGTAGGGCTTTGTAGACTTTTCACTCAACCCACGGGCAAGACCAAGATACGTCTGCTAATAGATAGGATAGGCTGGCGGACTAATGCACAGAAGCCAGTCTCAACGACTTCTCCCCGATGCCACCTGCATCGAAACCACGGACTCTTAAATGTTTCCTCTTGCTTCTCTTGCATAGCCTGTCGGAAGGTCTGCAGCTCCTCTTCCGTAGCCAGCGCTCCGATGTTTCATGCATGTCATAAGAAACCCTAATCAACTGCCTCGATGATGTGTAGAATAATTGACAGCCATAAAATATGTTTATCAATAATACTGTAAATCAGCAGCGAGGCGGCATGCAACCACTTGTCATACGGGGAAAAGGAAATTGTTGCTCCTGTCCTGCAAATACCTCAAACAGGCGAGAGATGATCCAAAGTTTCTTTCTCTCTTCGTCAGGCGGTACAGTGCTCGAAAAGTTTGCGAATCCATCAAAGGCCAGCCTTTGATTCAACAGCTGCATAGCAGCATGGAGGTGTATTTAAATGGAGTGATCACTCTTTAATGGGGACGGGGGCTAAAATGCGAAACTCCAAAAGTTATAACACAGGGGCCTCTGAATGACCTTTTGTTGACGGCTGCTATGGGTCGTAGGAAGCACCTACAGAGACGTTCTTGGGCTCAAAAAAAAGCCCAAGTTTCTATTTTCCGAAACTGTAGTCACTTTTTATCTTTTCAGTTCACAAAACAAGTTATTTCCAAAAAATAGCCCCCCTTTTAATTCTCTGCTTAGAACGGCTGCCCGGCTACTCACTTGTAACATGATTCATTAAAATACCTGAATTGAAAGGGTCAGAAACCAACAGAAACGTAAAGAAACGTAAAATATTGGGTGTTACAATCAAATGACCCAGATACCAAATGACCCGATGTTACAATTATAAATAATTACCTTTTACAACACAGGGGAGTTTTGAATATCACTTTATATTGTGCAGGTATACAAAGTGATTGCTCAATATATATAGCTCGCTGATAGCAGCATCGAGAAAGATCTGTCCATCCACCTAATAGTCGAGGAATCGCTCTATATACTGCTGTGTATTAATCCTGAACAGCAATTAATCCACTGTAATTGTTACAAAATTGTCCGATCCCAACTAATCTTTGTAACATGGCACAAGTGAGTAGGTTTAATTAGTAGTAAAGGAGCGGGTTTCTGACCCTTAGTGAGTTACATTTCAGTGAAATATTAGGCAATTGAGTAGGTATCAAATCATCAGAAATCGTAAAATTTAATCCCGGGTCACATTTGGAACTATAGCTATTTACCTAGCCATGTATTAGCAAAACAGACTTCACAGCTGTACGATTCAATTCGTTCGGATTTTTTTAAGCCCAAGAACTTCTCTGTAGGTGTTTCCTATGACTCACAACAGCCGTTTACAAAAAGCAACTTTCGACCCCTGTGTTATAACTTTTTCTAATTACTGTTCTGGCCCCCGTCCCCATGTTAAAGAGCGATCCCTCCATTATAATAATAATAACAAATACACCTCCATGATAGCAGTAGACAGGAAACAAATTCACAAGGGACTCAAGGGACAGACAGTCCTATTAGCTCTTCTCGTAAACATGCATTGATATGGAACCTTTGAAACATCAGCTGATTCGGTTTTAGAGCGGCCAGAATTCGGAGGAATTATGACTGACCAAAAATGCCCTGTCAAGATTTCCTACGGTTATCTATTGCCTGTTATCAGGAATAGGTGGCTTTGGGAGCCCCTGGCTGGCACAAATTCCGCCGCCTCGCCTACGCTGCCTTCATCCACCTTTGACGCCATGCTCAAGTTTCACCTGCCTTCAAAATACCTGAGGAGTGGAAGAGTGATAGTGATTGAAGGTGATCCTGAACCTCTTCTGCATCATTCTTCATTAGCCAAGATTCAATACACCCCAGCTCACCCCAGCTCTCGGTAAACGGTGGCCAAAACTTTGTTGTTTGGGCTTATTTGGATATGTAATTGATTTATGCTCACCGAATTAGTATGCCATTATTTCAGAGCAACTTAAGAAAAAATTCCATGAGTTGCCGACGTATGCACGAATCGGATAGCTCATAAACATGCGGCCGCACAAAAAGAAATATTTATGCTCACTTTATAAGCTTTCTATCGATATCCATAATGCCTAATCTGGTACCATCGGCAGGCCAAATGTGGGGCTCTTTTCTCCAAAATTTGCAATTGCCTTGAGAAAAAAGTCAAGGAAATACATTTCCTACTAGTGGAATCTGCTGCTTGGACACTTGCATTTTGTTTTTGGCGCGCAGTTCAGTGTCTTTCCATGCGCGCCCAAAAACAAAATGCAGATGACGCAGCAGATTCCACTAGTAGGAAATGTATTTCCTTGACTTTTTTCTCGAGGCAATTGCAAATTTTGGAGAAAAGAGCCCCACATTTGGCCTGCCGATGGTACCAGATATTTCTTCCACTTTTAATATAGGATAAATTGTATAAATAAAAATTTTATATTGTTGATTATATATTTAATTAAAATTTTATTCGATATACAAAAAATTGTAAAAAAAACTTGTAAATTCGAAATTGAAAAATACAATGCAAAATGTTTGGCACAACTTATTTTACAGAAATTTTCTTTACTTATACTCAGGGCAGTCGATTTTTGGGAGAAAATAGCTTTAATTTTGGCCTGGCGATGGTACAAGTTTTTTTTCTCAACTTCAAAGAAACAAAAATGAAAACGAATGATTGAGAAGGATTCGAACCTTCGAGTTTCAGTCATATGCACAATCACTTACACCACTACACTATTGGTCCATATGACTTGACTGTGTAACTGAAGAGCTAAGATTAAATAAATACTTGAGGCCCAGGGACCCGGGGAAGGGGATTGGGGGAATAAATGAATACCTACTATCGTCCATTGAATAGATGCGGAGGAGGAGGAGAAGAAGAAGAAGAAGGAGGAGTTCGGACACATGGTTTTTTGCTTTTTTCATGGTAAAATAAATCGATTTATGCAAAAGTCAAAAAAGAAACTATAGTCAATTCGATGTTGCTCTTTCCAATGCAAAAAGAATCAGAAAGATTGAAGCTTCCTGTGAGGCGCTAGATAGAACCTTATCAAAATTAAGATCTAGCAATAACCCTCAAAACATACACCTGGGTCGAAAAGAGGGGCTGGGCGCTGACACTTCGCTAACGCTCGCTCGCGCCAGCCCAATACTCTGACAGAAAATACTTGAGAAATTGGCTTTAAAGTGGCTGCAATTACCTGAAACACAAAATTTGTCAAAATCTCGACCTTCCTTTACGTTTGGAGCTGTAGAGAGCTCATTTCTGCATATTTTTCGTCCAAAATTGGTGGGGTTACATAAAAATGTATGGAGATTCGGAATCTGTAATAAAAAAGGGGGTAAAAAATTCATGTTCACCCGATTCTTGCTCCTCTCATAAAACGTCTCTTAACTACAGGTTGAGGAATTGCTCTACATGCTGCTGTGTTAAATATATATATACAGGGCTGGTACCGAAAATTCCGTCATTTTCATGATTTGCAAGACCCTTCATCCCTAAAACATCATATAATTTGCTAAAATCAGTTATTGTTATTTGTTTCTCATAAGTAGTAGTTTTCCTCTTTTATTACAAAAAAGTCTTAATTTTAAGCCACATTTTATGATTTAGGGCAATGATGTGCACTAGTATGACTCAAATTAGAAAAATTGTCATAAATCCGCAACAAAAAAAGAAAAAAAGAAAAAAAATGCTTCGCGGTCAAAAAATGCTTGCAAGAATTGCATTCTTTTAAAATTTAATAATGAAATTAGCTGATATTGGAAGCCTACTGATGATTTGAGGCATTATAAACTGGTACCATCGGCAAGCCGAAGGAAATCTCTTTTCTCCCAAAAAATCGATTGCCCCGAGTGTAAAGCCAAAGAAATTGCCCAACTACTAATGGAATCTGCTTGTGGGGCATTTGCATTTTGTTTTCGCGCGCAGTTCCAAGGCTCTTTTCATGCGCGCTCAAACAAAATACGAAAGACACAGCAGATTCCATTAGTAGTTGGGCAATTTCTTTGGCTTTACACTCGGGGCAATCGATTTTTTGGGAGAAAAGAGATTTCTTTCGGCTTGCCGATGGTACCAGTTATTTCCTCAACTTTAAACATACAAAAATAAAGTTATATCAATTCATTTCTTCTTATTGTTGTTTTTGACCGCGGAGCGGCCCGAAGGGCCGCTCCGCGGTCTATAGAGGTTACTCAACTTTTGTCCTCATATATGTGTATATATGTATTTCTGGAAATGCTGGCCCCGGGCGAATTCTCAACGGATTTGGACAAACTTTTTTTTTCCTGAAAGGTAATGCTATTTTAGGAAGATCTGGAGGGGTAGACCCGGTTTTTGAGCAATTGAAACATTACTTTTTTGGGTAGAAAGGTTGAAAAATGGGGTATGCTGTAAAAGGCTCAATTCTCAACGGATTTTGACAAACTTTTTTTTCCCTGAAAGGTAATAATATTTTAGGAAGATCTAGAGGGGTGGAACTGGTCCCATAGCATTTGAAACATTATTTTTTTGGGTAGAACGTTTGAAAAATGGGGTATGTTGAGAAATAGGGAATTCTCAACGGATTTGGACAAACTTTTTTTTGCTGGAAGGTAATAACAATTTAGGAAGATCTAGAGGGGTGGGACTGGTCCCGGAGCATTTGAAACATTACTTTTTTGGGTAGAAAGTTTGAAAAATGGGGTATGTTGAGAAATAGTGAATTCTCAACGGATTTGGACAAACTTTTTTTTTGCTGAAAGGTAATAACATTTTAGGAAGATCTGGAGGGGTTGAACTGGTCCCAAAGCAGTTGAAACATTACTTATTTGGGTAGAAAGTTGGAAAATTGCAATATGCGGTTTTTGCACTGTAGTACCTGAAGTCTTGAGAATTGCACAGAAGACTTGATTTTTTGTTCACTAGTCTTATATGTCGATTCTTAATCTGTGCTTACTTTTGAAATTGGTTGACAAAACACAGACTTGATTTTTGAGTTAAAAGGATCATATAAAGGATGCGCTCCGCGGTCACCTATTGCGCTTTGCGCCATATACTTGTTAGTTTATAGTTTAAGGCATAAATGAGTAATAAAAAACCATTCAACTAAAAAATAAAAGTTTGGAATGTGCAAAATTGGGAGATTTGAGACAGTGCGAAATTAGGAGAAAAGAACTTTAATTTTGGCTTGCCGATGGTACCAACTATTTCCCCAAATTTGAATAAATAGACAAAAAACAAAATGATTGCCTGAGTAGGATTCGAACCTGCCAGTTTCAACCGGCTGCCCAACCGCTCAGACCACTACACCACTGGTGCATATAACTTAAACCACTGCACTTAACATAAGATTTATGAGTAAACGTGAGGCCCAATGACCAGTCAGGGGTTGGGGCGGGGGGAGAAATGAATACCTACTCTCGTTCATTAGCAGATGCGAAGCAGCAGGGCAGCAGCAGGGCAGCAGCAGCAGGAGTTCGGACGGCAACTTATTTTTCGATTTTCACCATGAAATACAAGGTTTTAGGGGCTTTTCACGCGAGTCAAGACTAATTTGTGGATGCTCTTTCCAGTGCAACAAGAAAATGATTGGTGGCTCATAGCTGCAGCTAGAGCCTTATCAAAATTAAGATCTAGCATTGACCCTCGAAAATGACACCTGGGTCGAAAAGAGGGCCTGGGCGCTGATGGTCGCTACGCTCCCTCGCGCCAGGCCAATTCAGTTGGCATATTCCGACAAAAGTTTTATTTCAAAAACCTTTCCACAGGCTACCATCATTGCCAAAGCATTCAAGAAAGCCTCTTTTGACAATTGCTTCATTTTCCATCTGGCTCACTCGCTCAATGGAAGCGCCACTGAAACTACACATCATTCATGGGAATAAGCATAATGCAATGAAAATTTTACCCGCACTCTGGTCGCGTTTTTTGATGCCTTCGAACATTACAAATTTTTGTCCCCAGAGTACCGCAAGCTCCGCAGGCGAACGGACGAAGTTTGAAGCAGGCGATGATGTGCCACTCCATTTGGCGAATTTTGTCTGAACTTCTGCAAATTATATTCCAGACAATTTTAATGCAAACACTGAGCTTACTTATGAATATGAATTCTGCTCAGTGTCTTAGCGCATCTTCGGCAGGTGATTAAATCCTCGTCAGCTTTCGCAGTTTCTTCCTGCGCAGCTAACTCTGATATCACTGTTCCGTAAAAGTTTTCAAAATCTGTCTGATTTCTTCTTTCACATGTTTCAGCGACTTTTCCCTCTTTTAACGTAGGTACGATTTCTGTAGCAGAATTCTGGGCGATCAATTGCTCAAGAGTTTTCGTTGGAGTTTCCATCTGAAGCTGAAGATGTTGAGTGAGTATTGAATGGCAGACAGCATCTGAGGCAGTGCTGGTCGCAAAGTTGCACTGAGAACAGCTCCATTTCACTGCTGCAGCAAATGAACCCAGGTGAACTTTGCTCAGGTGAATGGGAAATTCTGGCCTTGGGATGTTTAGGCAGCAAGATGGGCACTTCATGTTCTCGAATGATTGATTCGTTTACTTGATGGAAAACCAGTGTCAACTAAATTTGTACTTGTGTGCTTTGCTGCCATAGCAAAGATTGGATAGATAAACCTTATTGCATCAACCTAGTGACCAGAAAAATAAATGCAAGAACCTTCTCCCACAACCATCGCCTTCTCTAAATCCCACGGTCAGGGGATCAATTGTCTTATGTGGCCTCAGAGGTGTCTTATGTCGCCAAATACCAAAAACTGCGATACTTGCTTCACAATCATACTTGTCTGGGGGTCAAATGGTAGGGGGGGGGGGGCGCCCACGTGCGTCCGAAGGGGGGGGGGGGGGGGCGCCCTCCTTGCCTTTCCCTACGTGGTAGGTCCCGGGGGGGGGGGGCGGGGGCATGAGCAAGGTGGTGCATCTGTCAGACGCCCTTGGTTATCCTGTGTTGAAGAGGGGGAGCTGCGTCTGGGCTGCTCGGCTGCTGGCTGGCCGGGTGGCCCAGCTGCTCCGTATCGATTTCATTGAATTATTGACAGCTCTATTTTTGGGTTATAATTTTCGAAACTATGGTGTGAGTCCTTTTTTTGGTTTTTCTCCTCATTCTTTGGTGGAAATATTCACAAAAGCTTATATTTTATGTTCCCATTTAAATGAGATTCCCAGAGGCACCAGAAAAATTATTAGAGCCCAGCAAAGTTAGGCGTTTCCTGGTAACGTGAACACACTGTAATAGCCACCTGAAATGTCATTCCCAAGCATAACCTGACTGCCTAAAGGCCTGTATCTGAACTTCATTAGATCGTTGGAGTTCTCAATCTAAGCCTATAAGGGTATCTATATTTGTAGTCCTGCAACTTGGAGTAAAGAAAGTTAGAAAACGATGTACCTGTATACATCATTTTGTTCATCAAGCAAAGATTTTTGTTCAGCCTTGAAACATCGAAATGCCATGCTAGCCAGGCAGGCTTCTCTGCGGCCTGATTGGACTGCCCCAAAAGCCAGCGTAGAGTGGTCAGAAATGCAAGTATCGATTGCTCCTGCGGAGGTTAACTCAGAGACAGGTTAGCACAGGGGTGAGTTAGTGGGAGGCGTAGTGCAGCAGGGGGTTTAGTGGCCCACTGACACTCGATGCCTACTGCTCAATTGCTTGATGTTTCTTGGGCCTTTCAAATGACAAACTTATATTTTCCCTGTAATTCGCGAACGTAAATGTTGTTTACAACTTATTTTTGCCATTCCTCACCCATTCAGTGTGGCCCGATAGTACGGCCTCGCAAATGTTAGTGGAAGGTTTACAAGAAGTGTATCGGCGATTGATGGTCAATTAGGCCTTGTTAAAACGAATTTAACTAATCCTTTTGAAAAATCTAATTTGATAATTTGCGAGAGAATAGAAGCTGACTGGATGCAATCCCTTTGAGCCAGTGTCACTTTGTAGGAAAGAGCAGCAAAAGCAGAGTGGTCAGAAATGCAAGTATTGATTTTTGACCGCGGAGCAGCCGAAGGGCGTCCGGGTCTATGAGGTTACTGAGTGATGCCCTAGTCGAAGCTTAAAGATCTAAAATTAGCGGGCTGGTTATAACGGTACAAAATGGTGCTATTTCAAAAATGTAAAAAATTGCAGTGGTCCTGAAAAAGGTGCGGTGTAGAACAGAAGAAGACAAAACAGAACAGTTGCCGCCAAGACCTTATCATACCTCCGTTAAAAATTTGATAATTTTTAATTGCTTCAGCCATTTCATCTTTGTCATTCAGGATTTTACATGTGTTATGTAAAGGATTCAGGTATTACATGTGATATTTGAATCTGCCATCGAAGAAAACAAAAAAATAGTTCAATAAAGTCGAAAAGCAACTGAATACTAAAAATTTGCAAGTTTCGCAAATAAAAATTCGAAATAAGTTTAGGTCATTTCTGTGTGCACCTATTTCTGTTCAAGGCTCTCATACACTTCGTTCATAACTAGTCTAATAATGAATCCCTTTTAGAGCATTTGTTATCAAATCAATACATAGCGCTTTTTTATAAACGTTCATCTCGTAACATCCAGCAGCCAAGTAAGGCCGGTGCTTGGCTGAGAGGGCAGATATGCGACTCAGCTTGTTGATGTTTTGGTCAACTTTCTAGTTTCCACTAAACTCGTCCGTACTAATTTTCTTGCAGGATCGAGAAGTTTATACTGCACTGAACATTTCTGGCTATGCAGTGCAGTGACCGACCGACAAATATGCGCCACAATTTTTTAAAGATTTTTGTTTTAAGGCTAGAATCAACGAGAAGTCTCCAGTGGTTGTGGGGCATTGCCTTGTCAAGATTGGGCAGTTTTTGAAATGACATTTGTCAACCTAAACATTTTCTAAATGCAAGGATTTTGCAACTGGTTGGATCATTCCTGCCCAGACACGGGGCACCTAAGTGACGGAGAGGCGGAGGCTCAGCTCACAGGTTTTTGTCGAGATGTCCACCAAATGTCTCCGCCTCTGCTCATTCCGCATCTCCAAAATGGATGCTATTCTCTGCACCCTCAAACTGGCCACTCCTTGTCGACAGATGGGGCTGGAATTGATATCTTGGAAGCAGCAGTGTCCAGGGTGTCCCATTCCAATTCTTGCCCTGCTCCGCAATACCTATTCTTCCGCAAGAATATGATAATTGGGAACAATCTGAACACCCATTCTTTCTAACCTATTTTTTTGTGATAAACTACAAGAATTGCATAAGGAACAGCAATTGGGATAATAGAATCAGGATCAATTGCTAGGATTCAAATAGGATACAGGACGAATTGTGAAATGCTTAATTATGATGCAATGTGAACTGTATCCTAAAAGGTCTGTATCTTAAAGATCCTAGCAATTTCTCCTAATTCTGTATCATAATTGATTATCATTATTCCAAAATTTTGGCCGAATTATGAGACAATGAAGAATATGCGTAATAGGATACAGAATTATGATTCTGTGAGTGGATCCTAGGCTGATGTGGCGAACCCCCCCCCCCCCCCCCCCAAAAGGTTACACCCCCCCAATGGGGTTTCGCCCACCCCCCAAGGGTTACGCCCTCCCCCCAATGGTTACACCCACCCCGCAAGGGTTACACCCCCCCCCCAAGATATATATATTGAAATTATTTTTATTGCCTTAACATACTTCTCTTTACATATCTCGAAATTTAAACTCAAGGAATTTTTATATAAACAACTATATACTTACTTTTTTTGAAACACAGTTAGTCTATACCGGATGGCGGGCGCATGCCTACCAGGAGTAGGGGCTTGTCCCCTAAAAGGAGAACCTTTCAAGATTCAAACTGACGGGCTTAGACGCATCCTCAGCCTCGAGGAGGACTTGAGTGTGGCATTACCTAATATACTATGATCAACTAGTAGGTACTGCCACAGTCATGACCTCATCGAGGCCGAGCATGCGTCTAAGCCCTTCAGTTGGAATCTTGAACAATGGTGGGTAAGTGGAATTTTTGGGATATCATTGGCCTTACATTGGCCCTACCTCCCGTCAGCCAGCTCAATCATTGGACTGCATTCCACCTACTGCCCGCTTCTGAACAATTTCATTCCATTGCATTGCACCTTTTCACCTACCCAACTAAAATTTCTCAATTTTTTCTGACATATAAAAATTCGTGTATTATCTTGCTGTGGGCTCTGGTGTACTCATAATTATTGCTGGAATGGTGTATAAAAATTATATTGAGAACCAGAAAAGTTTAAACTCAAAAATTTTGCTATCCATACTTTCACCTAGCATTTCACTTGGTGACTAGTGGGAAGTTTGTGGTCATTTTGGTCCCTTTTCTGGACACATACGTCCTATATGTTGGGTAGGTGAAAACCACCTATCTTTTCATTCACTTACCATTGCCCCTAGTACCGAATTTTCAAAATTCCAACTCATTGGATTGGCCCTACCAAATGATATTTTTCAAAAAAATACCATTTATTTTTTTCACTTTTCACCTGTTTACTACTGACCCCTTTAGCACTTACCCATCATTGATCTTGAAAGGTACTCCTTTTAGGGGACAAGCCCCTACTCCTGGTAGGCATGTGCCCGCCATCCGGTATAGACTAACTATGTTTCAAAAAAGTAGGTATATAGTTGTTTATATAAAAATTCCTTGAGTTTAAATTTCGAGATATATACAGAAGAGTATTTTAAGCTAATAATTTTTTTTTTCAAAATAGTACCCCTTGGGGGGGTGTACCTCTTGGGGGAGAGGGTGTATCTCTTGGGGGGAGGGTGTATCTTTGGGGGTGTGTAGCGCTTTGGGGGGGGGGGGTTCGCCCCATCGCAGCCGGATCCTTATTGTTCCCGGCCGACTTTTCGGCATTTGGGCCACCCTGGCAGTGTCCAAAGTTTGCCGTGTGCGGGTCAAGGTATGGTCGAAGAGAGTGAGTGGTGGGCGCAGCAACCTCCACTGTTGCACTGCCTCTGGAGCTAAGGATGCAATCGCTATCACTACTAGGCACGCTCTCGGCTGCCTGATGTTTCATAAATTTGATAAACTAGCATCAAATACTGGACCCAGCCAATTAGCGATGGCTCTTTTCTTTTTTAAACTGCTCAAGCTACTTTCCTATTAGGATTTGCACTGTTTGCTAATATAAAAAGTTAAAAACAAAGCCTACAAGCAGAAGAAAATGGAGCCATTGATGTAATCTTTTCGTGTGATCAATGAACTCAGAAATGACACTACCCACGGCTGTGAACATCTGTGCGACGGAGACTGAGGAGTGATCCGCTGAACTCCTTGCTGCACTGATTCTCCCACTAACTCATCTAACTCACTAACCACTAAACAAATCTAATGCCCTACACTCGCCTCTTCTCCTCACTCTCAGAGCACCCTTGCTCGCTATTCTGTTTTTCCCGTGATTATACGAAAGATTAAAAAGAAAGAAAAAAAGAAAGAACTCACCCCTGTCCTCACCTGTCGCCGACAGAACCTACGTAGGAACAAGTATATGGCGCAGAGCGCAATGGGTGACCGCCGAAGCTTCACAGCCCACAATTTCCCACACAACTTAGCAGCTTACAATTCCATGCCAATGCTCTTAATTTACATTTTAATGCTAATTTTTAACTTTTTAATACGAAAGAAAAGTTTGTCCAAATCCATTGAGAATTCGCCATTTCTCCAATGTACCCATTTTTCAGACATTCTACCCAAAAAAGTAATGTTTCAAATGCTCCAGGACCAGGTTCAAACCTTCAGATCTTTCTAAATTGTTCTTACCTTTTCAGGGAAAAAAAAAAGTTTGTCTAAATCCATTGAGAATCGCCATTTCTCAGTATACCCCACTTTTCAACGTTTCTACCCAAAAAAGTAATGTTTCAGATGCTCCCGGACCGGTTCCACCCCTCCAGTTCTTCCTAAAATGTTAATACCTTTCAGCAAAACAAAAGGTTTTTACAAATCCACTGAGAATTCACCATTTCTCAACACACCCCATTTTGCAAACTTTCTACCCCAAAAAAGTAATGTTTTAAATGCCCCGGGAACGTTCCCACCCTCCAGATCTTCCTAAAATATTATTACCTTTCAGGAAAAAAAAAGTTTGTCAAAATCCGTTGAGAATTGAGCATTTTACAGCATACCCCATTTTTCAACCTTTCTACCCAAAAAAGAAATGTTTCATATGCTTCAAGATCAGTTCCTCCCCCCAGATCTTCCTAAAATATTATTTTACCTTTCAGGAAAAAAAAAGTTTGTCAAAATCCGTTGAGAATTGAGCATTTTACAGCATACCCCATTTTTGAACCTTTCTATCCAAAAAAGTAATGTTTCAAATGCTCGGAAACCGATTCCACCACTCAAGATCTTCCTCCAAATTTATTACCTTTCAGGGAAAAAAAAGTTTGTTAGAAAGTCTTTTGAGAATTGAGCGACTTACAGCATACCCAAATTTTCAACCTTTTCTACCCAAAAAAGTAATGTTTCAAATGCTCGGAAACTGGTTCCACCCCCTCCAGATCTTCCTCAAAATTGGCATTACCTTTCAGGAAAAAAAAAGTTTGTCCCAATCCGTTAGAGAATTCGCCCGTG
>JASANA010008769.1:0-12252 GCA_030248095.1 Ptycholaimellus sp. GST1_10
CTCTCCCAACCTAGTCCATAATATAAAAGCTGAGCCTTGTCCGTAAGTAGATAGCTTCGCGCAAGCCCAATTCAGTAGCTGCATGGGAAGTGAGAACGTTTTTGGGTAAATCGAGGTCGCCTAACCAAAATATGTTGTCTGTAGCTTGATCTGATCACGGGAAAGTGCTTAAAACATCAAAAATTTGACTTTTATCAATGTTTTGGAACTGCGCAGTTTTGTGCAGCTATCCAATTGGGTAATATTGCACTCATTAAACAAATTTCCAAACTGCTTGATCATCCTGTGTCTGTCTCCGGCAGCCTTACCTTGTTTGGGTTTGGTGCCTGATTTTTTGATGCTCCATGAGGACAGCCGGGTGTTTGCTTTTGCATTCATTTATTTGGTGTGGCTGTAATTTGGCCACTGGGTGGGGGTTCCAAATGAGTCATAAGACCACAAAAGAAGCTAACGCATGAAAAAAGCTGAGCACCCGTGTAGCGGGACCCATGCAGCCCAAGTTCCAAATTCGTGTTTGAATTTTTTTTGGAATTCAATAGACACCCATTCAATATGCATTTTTACATTCAGTTCAAAGATATCTTTATGCCTTCAGAAAATGAATGGCAGAAAATTAACTCGCACTTTGTTGTGAAAAGAGTGAATGTATTTTTTTAAAAGAACCATAAAATTTAAAATACAGCATAAGAAAAAAACGATATATATAAAATTTAAATTTTACACAAAAACCAAAACTGAAAACAAAAAAATATTCGAATATGAATGGCAAATGGTATCACAAATTTCTAATCATATAATAAAAAAACTAAAGCACTTTAATAACAAATTACGAAAAAAATTATGATGATGTGCGCCGCAGGCCTCTCCCAACCTAGTCCATAATATAAAAGCTGAGACGTGTCCGTCCCACAGACATTCGGCGCAGGCCCAATTCAGTAGCTGCAGGGAAAGTAAAGACATTTTTGGGTAAATCGAGGGCGTAGAACGCGAATTTGAAATATCTACAAGGATATGAGCACGGGAATGTGCTCAAAACATCAAGCGTTTGGGCAAAGTGGTCGTTTTGGAGGGTTTTTTGAGCGTAGCTTTTGACTGTCTTTGAATTTTGCTATGCGGTTTTCTTCATTCAATAGATACAAATTTTATCTTCAAAATGGCGGTGGAATTTTTGAAATCGGTTAAGAACTGGCTGAGTTACAGCTAATCGAAATTTGAGATAATGGTCCCTTCTGACGGCTACTCAAGTGTCCCATGTTTCACTGGTTTTGTAAGTAGACAAAGCCGAGGTGGATTAGTCAGCATTTCTCAGAGGATTGTGCAGCTTTCTGGCGGCCTACCCAGACCTCTAATGTTTCAGTGGATATTGAAGTAAGCTTCAGTAGACCAGTTTATTCGGCAGCCTTTGACTTATTGATCCTAACTGGCTAGCTTGATTTTGGCATGTCTGGAGCTTGCAATGTGCGCCACAGGCCTCTCCCAACCTAGTCCAGATTATAAAAGCTAGGCCTTGTCTGTCACGTCATCACGCCGTGCAGCGCGAATACAGCATCTTTTGACATAAACTTAACTTCACTGGGTAAAACATGGTCGAAAAAGCCGAAAATCATGGACCCAGCTTGATCCAATCACGGGAATGTGCTTAAAACATCAAGCATTTGGGCAAAATGGCAGTTTTGGAGGGTTTTTTGGGCGCAACATTTGACTGGCTTTGAATTTTGCAATGCAAATACATGCATTCGAAAGATATTCATTTTATCTTCAAAATGGCGTTGGAATTTTTAAAATCGCTTGAGAATTGGCTGAGATACAGCTAAAACGAAGCAAAGCCAAAACCGCCAGTTTGGTTATGCTAGCGGCCTACTCAATTCTGCCATGTTTCAGTGAAAATGCAAGTAAACTTATATACTAAGGCAAGCTGCGCTTAATTGCAACTCTTTTGGACATGACTGGAGCTGTTGATGTGCGCCGCAGGCCCATACCATCCTAGCGACGTGTCTGTAGCTGAGACGTGTCTGTAGCGTGAGCACGCCGCGCAGTCCGAATTCAAGCTGTATCATAGAAGTTAGTAGCTTATAGGGTAAATCGTAGCCGGGGAACACGATAGCGTTGGAACCAGCTTGCTCCGATCACGGCAATGTGCTTAAAACATCAAATGTTTGAGTAAAATGGTCATTTTGGAAGGTTTTTTGGGCGCCGCTTTTGATACAATTCGAATTTTGCCCTGCAGTTTTTTGCATTCAAAAGATATTAATTTTATCTTCAAAATGGCGTTGGAATTTTCAAAATCGGTTGAGAATTGACTGAGTTACTGCCAAAATAAAGCCAAGCCAAAACAACCAATTTGGGCTAAGCTAGCGGCCTACTCAAGTCTGCCATGTTTCAGTGAAAATGTAAGTAAACGGATGAACAATTGAGAGCTGTGCTTGAATGCTGCACTTATTTATGACATGTTTGGAGTTGGCAATGTGCGCCGCAGGCCCATACTATACTAGTCCAGTATATGAATGCTAGGCCTTGTCCGTTATGAAGGCACGCGGTGCATTCGCAAATTCGCCTCTTTGCAGTTAAAAAGATGTTTAAAGGGTAAATCGGGGCTGCCTAACTTGATCCAGGGGTGCATGGAATTGCAAAAATTTGTTTTTAATGTCGAAAATGGCAATTTTGTTAAATTTTAGGTCATTTTTCGGGCATTGCAAATCTGCGCAGTTTTGGTCATTACCCAATGACCTAAGTTTTCAGGGATTCGTAAAGAAGACAGTGAGCACAGTGAAGAACAGCTGTCTCATTCGATTGGATGTTCTTAGAACGTTTGATGCAATCAAATTCAAGTAGAGAGCTCAAATTGAAGTTTCTGAAGGTTCTGAATCGCGGAGGTCGTGCCTGCAGCTTCTGTGGAAATTTCAGGACAATTTTCTGGACTTCATTGAAACATTTTTTTGAAAGAAAGCACTAAACTGCGTATTAAACCTTTAAATATTTATGAATACGGATATGTACATTAAAACAAAGTAAATTGAACGAAATTAAATTTTGCTATGGAAACTTTTGAAATTATTTGTAATTGTTTTGATGTGCGCCGCAGGCCTCTCCCAACCTATTTTAGGTCATTTTTCGAGCATTATGAATCTGCGCAGTTTTGCCAGATACCCAACGAAGTAAGCTTTCAGGGATTCTTAAAAAAGGCAGTGAGCACTACGAAGATCAGCTATCTCATCAAGTCATTCTGTATTGAGCTGGAATGGGAAGCTTCATTTTCGGAGGCCAAAGTTGTGGACCAATTATGAATATATACATTAAATTAATATTCAGTTATTCTTGAATTGAAAACCTGCTTTTCAATTCAAATTGGAATGTCTTTAAAAAACAACACATGAAAAGAAACATAATTTGTTCAAAAACTAACAAAAATCGCAGCCAAGTTGATTACCAAAGAATGGAATGACATTAAAAAAGACAAACCAGAAATTAACAAAAACTAAAAAATAAATCATTTTCAATTAATAATTGGACAGGAAAACTCATGATTGGCTGGCCGAAAAATATCAATTTGGTTGTTAAAAAACATCAAAATGCCATATAAATTGAAAATAAAGAGATGTCGATGAGATGCAATATGATAAAAAGAATAAAATTTTGATAAAACAATAATTTGACATAAAGAATGTTTAAAATGGCTACGATCTAGATTTTCTAGAATATTTAAAGTAAAACCAAAATAAAAAACCCTCGGTGGATTACTAACCGAAAGAAGATAACCAGAGATAGCCTGATAGCAATGGAATCAAATTTCAAATTAGAAAACCATGTCCTACTTAGATTAGAGCCTGAGATTAAAAAATATCATTAAACCAAAAGACACCCCTGAAGTGGCGAAGCTAAACTAACTGAATCACTAATTAACTATTAAAATTATGTTGATGTGCGCCGCAGGCCCTCCCAACCTAGTCCAGTATATGAAAGCTAAGCCTTGTCCGTTACAAAGGCACGCGGTGCATTCGCAAATTCGCCTTTTTGCAGTTAAAACGATGCTTATAGGGTAAAACGGGGCTGCCTAACTTGATCCAGGGGTGCATGGAATTGCAAAAATTTGTTTTTTATATCGAAAATGGCAATTTTGTTAAATTTTAGGTCATTTTTCGGGCATTCAGAATCTGCGCAGTTTGGCGAGATACCCAACGAAGTAAACTTTCAGGGATTCTTAAACAAGACAGTGAGTACTGCGAAGATCAGCTATCATTCAGCACATTTGACGTAGATGGCTACAATTTCAAATGCTGAAAGTGAGCTGGGCGATATTGGTGCCCATACCTGAAGTTTCATTGATAATTCCAGTGCCTCTTTCTAGGCAGAATTGTAAGGGATATGTTGTAAGAAGAATTGACTGCGCATTAAAACAACGTTTCATGAATGCAGTCCTGAACAGGACTGAAGACTGAAACTAAAATCTAAAGAATTGAAACAAAGCTTTGCTTTGGACTTTATAGATTAATTTCTTAATAGAAAATTTTACATTTTTCAATTAGTTAATTAATTAACTGGAAATGGCAAATACTGAATTGAAGAAATACATTAAATTATTCTTCAATTATTTTTGAATTTCAAAAGCTGCTCAAACCAGTTGCTCTGTAAAGATTAAATTATCATTTCAAATTGTAATGTGTTTAACAACAACATATGAAAAGAAACACAATCTGTTCAAAAACTAACAAAAATCGCAGGCAAGTTGAGTACCTAAGTTGAGTACATTTAAAAATCCAAAAAAAACTTTAAAAAAAACTTTCAAAAAACAATTGGACGTGAAAACTAATGATTGCCTGGCCGAAAATATCAATTTGACTGTTAAAAAGATATAAAAATGCCAGATAAAGTAAAAATAAGAGATGTCGATGAGATGCAACATGATAAATAACATAAAATTTTGATAAACCAATAATTTGATGTAAAAAAATATCTAAAATGATTAGGTATCTTAATAACCTTCAAAAATAAGAATTTCCAAAAGGGATAAAATCAGAAAAAGTAAAATGTTCTCTAAAACTAATAAAAATGTTGATGTGCGCCGCAGGCCCTCCCAACCTAGTCTCTATATATAAAGCAGGAGCCTGTCCTGTGGGTCAGCAATTCGGGCGCCATGAGGGAAGCTTCCTGTGCAAAAGTGAAGATGTATTTGGGTAAAATGGGGTCAATGAGCACGATTTTGAGGGGAACAGCTTGCACCGATCACGGGAAAGTGCTTAAAACATCAAAAATGTGAGTTTTTTCAATGTTTTTGAACTGCGCAGTTTTGGAAGCTACCCAATCAGACTAAGTTTTAGCCATTACACAAAAGTTTCCTTACAGGTTTGTAGACCAGCATCTCTTACAGGCGTACACCCTCATTTGGGTTGTATGCCTAATCTTTGAAGTCCCTTGAGGACAGCCGGGTGTTTGCTGTTGCATTCATTTGGTGTGGCTGTAATTTGGCCACTGGGTGGGATCCCTAAAAAGAGTCGGTAGACCAAGAAAAGAGGCTAATGCATGAAAAAAGCTAAGCACCCGTGTAGCGGGACCCATGCAGCCCCAATACATTCCTCTAAACCATTTACCCCCCCCCCTATCATTTGCCTTCTTCTATCACCAGATTGCCCCCCCCCCCACAGCCGTTTGCCCTGTTCAACCCCTTTGACCTCCCCAATCGTTTGCAAATTCAGTGCTAAACAAATCCCTGTTATCAAATTTTAACTGTCATGCCAAAAAACTTAATATATTTTTTTTCCGATTGCATAGATTTCAAAAATTGGGGCCCAAAATGCGGTAAATATTTAGCCCATTGCCGCTATGCACTATAAAAACCCCCAACTATACCATTGTACTATGCTCAATTCCAACCCCCAAACCCTCACCGTCAAACAGCACAAAACCCTAAACCCTTTGCCTCCATACTCCATTCCAACCCCCAAAACCTTGCCTCATTGCTCCATACCAGCAAGGATCATTCCATGTCCATGCTTTACCAAAGACCTCACCATTATTCCCCCCGCCATTTGCACTCCAGAAAACCCACCTTTATTTGATTGATGTTTTTCAAGCCAATTTGTATTAAGCGGCCTAATGCAGCGACAGCAGCATTTTTAACAAATTTTGTTGTTCAATATAGAGCCCTCCCCAAATGAAATCTTATCCAATTATCCCCCAAATTTAATGGTGCTTTAAATGTGTTTAGCATCAAAACTAATTTTTTCGATTCCAACTGCCCCCCCCCAAACTTATCAAACTATCCCCCAAATGAAAACTTATCCAATAACCCCCACCCCAAAATAAAAACTTAGCCAACCCCCCCCCCCCCCCTGTGCCAAATGAAAACTGATCCAACTACTCCCCCCCAAATGAAATCTTAGCCCATTATCCAAAAACGTGTGGGTGGATTGTGGAAGAAAGCCAAATGAATCGCAAATTTCTGGTCTTTCTGCTTCCTTATAGTCGCCGTAGGCGACGGCGAAGCTCAACCTAGTCTTATATAATACGGGCGATGCCATTTTGGGAGGGGTCTTCGGGCTACCTGGATTCTTTACTTATAGTGGCATATGATAGCTCTATGTATGGCTCTTGACGAGTTATGCAATATTTTTTGGGGTGCTCCATGCATGGAAAAATTTAAAAACATGAAATAATTGAAAACATGCCAATTTTTGCCATTTTTGGCCATTTTTTGACTTTGAAACTTCATAGGTCCTCCATTTTTTAACTTTTTCTGTCGGACTTTTTTTTCAATTCAAGGCAAAACAATTCTCTACAAGTCCTTCAATTTACTTTTTTACTTTTTTGGAATTAAAATATTGAAAAATGCCACCGAGTAAAGTCAATTTTCGCCATTTTGGCCCTACTCAGTGAGCTGATGTTTCAAGGTATTCATAAGTAGCGATATGCAGGTGTTCAAAACCAGAGGTCACTTGGGCTGCTTACGATGTATGTTTGCAGTCCTTGATCTTTTTAAGTTTGCCTTTCTGATCAGTGAATCAGTTTCCGAAATTTGCAAAATTTCAACTTCTGATATTTTCTGACATCAGCATTACACCCTGAGATCAATAGGTGTCAGTCAATGGATTAACTATTTTATGAAAACAATAAATTAAAATAAACTAAAAATGCTGTAGAGTGTGTTCAGGCCGCTCCGCGGTCAAAAATTTATTTTTTTATAATATATGGAAAATAAATAAATAAAAATAAACTCATTAAAAAATTATAACAAACATAAAAGAATCGGAAATATATTAAGATATTAATGGATAAAAAATTAAAAAATAAATAAAAACAAGTATATGGCGCAAAGCGCAATAGGTGACCGCGGAGCGCTTACACCTTCACATGTAGCAAAATCCAAAAACTAAGGAAAATTCCTGCTGTGAGGGTGAACATTGCATCTCAAAAGGAAAAGTCTGTGGTTTCTCAACCATTTTCGAATCGTTATATATGACTTGTGAACAAAAAAACTCAAGTTGTCTGTTCAATTATCAGCCGTTCAGCTGCTACTAATTATTGATGCTATTGGCATGCGTGAAAGTTTGTCACTCAAGAGGGCAAGTCTGTGGTTTCTTAACCATTTTTAAAAGTAAGCACAGATTTGGAATCGTTATATGCGACTTGTGAACAAAAAAACTTAAGTTGTCTGTTCAATTATAAGCCGTTCAGCTGCTATTAATTATTGATGCTATTGGCATGCATGAAAGTTTGTCACTCAAGAGGGCAAGTCTGTGGTTTCTCAACCATTTTCAAAAGTAAGCACAGATTTGGAATTGCTATATGCGATTTGTGAACAAAAAAACTCAAGTGTTCTGTTCAATTATCAGCCGTTCAGCTGCTACTAATTATTGATGCTATTGTCATGTGTGAAAGTTTGTCACTCAAGAGGGCAAGTCTGTGGTTTCTCAACCATTTTCAAAAGTAAGCACAGATTTGGAATTGCTATATGCGATTTGTGAACAAAAAAACTCAAGTGTTCTGTTCAATTATCAGCCGTTCAGCTGCTACTAATTATTGATGCTATTGTCATGTGTGAAAGTTTGTCACTCAAGAGGGCAAGTCTGTGGTTTCTCAACCATTTTCAAAAGTAAGCACATATTTGGAATTGTTATATACAACTTGTGAACAAAAAAACTCAAGTTGTCTGTGCAATTCTCAAGATTACAGGTGCTACAGCGCAAAAACTATATATTGCAATGTTTAAACCTTTCTACCCAAAAAAATAATGTTTCAAATGCTCGGAAACCGGGTCTACCCCTCCAGATCTTCCTAAAATTGCATTACCTTTCAGGAAAAAAAAAGTTTGTCCCAATCCGTTGAGAATTCGCCCGTGGACAGCATTTCCAGATACCTATATATATATATATATATATATATATATATATATATATATATATATATATATATATATATATATATATATATATATATATATATATATATATATATATATATATATATATATATATATATATATATATATATATATCAGGACAAAAGTTTAGTAACCTCTATAGACCGCGGAGCGGCCTTCGGGCCGCTCCGCGGTCAAAAACATAAATATTTAAAAAATATAACAAAAAGAAAAAATTCGAAAATCAAAAATACAATTCAAATTTATTGGCAAACTAACATATTTTTGTGAAATTTTCATGATTTATGCTTAGGGCAATCGATTTTTGGGAAAAAAGAGCTCTAATTTTGACTCTGCCTATGGTACCAGTTGTTTTTTCAACTTAAAGTTTCCAAAATAGAAATGATTTCCTAAGAAGGATTCGAACATAAAAAAGAATAAAAATTAAACAAGTATATGGCGCAAAGCGCAATAGGTGACCGCGGAGCGCATCCTTTATATGATCATTTTAACTCAAAAATCAAGTATGTGGTTTCTCAACCAATTTCAAAAGTAAGCACAGATTTAGAATCGACATATAAGAATAGTGAACAAAAAAATCAGGTCTTCTGTGCAATTCTCAAGACTTCAGGTACTACAGTGCAAAAACCGCATATTGCAATTTTCCAACTTTATACCCAGAAAAGTAATGTTTAAATGCTTTGGGACCAGTTCCACCCCTCCAGATCTTCCTAAAATGTTATTACCTTTCAGCAAAAAAAGTTTGTCCAAATCCGTTGAGAATTCGCTATTTCTCAACATACCCCATTTTTCAAACTTTCTACCCAAAAAAGTAATGTTTCAAATGCTCCGGGACCAGTTCCACCCCTCTAGATCTTCCTAAAATGTTATTACCTTCCAGCAAAAAAAAAGTTTGTCCAAATCCGTTGGGAATTCGCTATTTCTCAACATACCCCATTTTTCAAACTTTCTACCCAAAAAAGTAATGTTTCAAATGGTCCGGGACCAGTTCCACCCCTCTAGATCTTCCTAAAATGTTATTACCTTCCAGCAAAAAAAAAGTTTGTCCCAATCCGTTGATAATTCGCCATTTCTCAACAAACCCCATTTTTCAAAACTTTCTACCCAAAAAAGTAATGTTTCAAAGGCTCCGGGACTTGTTCCACCACTCCAGATCTTCTTAAAATTTTATTACCTTCCAGCAAAAAAAAAGTTTGTCCAAATCCGTTGAGAATTCGCTATTTTCTTCAACATACCCCATTTTTCAAACTTTCTACCCAAAAAAGTAATGTTTTAAATGCTCCGGGACCAGTTCCACCGCTCTAAATCTTCCTAAAATATTATTACCTTTCAGGGAAAAAAAAGTTTGTCAAAATCCGTTGAGAATTGAGCCTTTTACAACATACCCCATTTTTCAACCTTTCGACCCAAAAAAGTAATGTTTCAAATGCTCAAATTCCGGGTCTACCCCTCCAGATCTTCCTAAAATAGCATTACCTTTCAGGAAAAAAAAAGTTTGTCCCAATCCGTTGAGAATTCGCCCGTGGACAGCATTTCCAGATACATATATATATATATATATATATCAGGTACCATCGGCAGGCCAAATGTGGGACTCTTTTCTCCAAAATTTGTAATTCCCTCAAGCAAAAAGTCAAGGAAATACATTTTCTACTAGTGGAATCTGCTGCTTGGACAGTTGCATTTTGTTTTTGGCGCGCATTTCAGTGTCTCTTTCCATGCGCGCCCAAAAACAAAATGCAATGACGCAGCAGATTCCACTAGTAGAAAATGTATTTCCTTGACTTTTTGCTCGAGGGAATTATAAATTTTGGAGAAAAGAATCCCACATTTGGCCTGCCGATGGTACCTGATATTTCTTCCACTTTTAACATAGTACAAAAGGTACAAAATACAAATTTTATTTTTGTAGGTTATATGTTTAATTAAAAATTTAGTCAATATTTAAAAAAATAAATACAAAAACTTGTTCAAAAAATATAACAAAAAGCAAATATTCAAAATGAAAAATTTCAATTTTTGAGAAATTTCTTGACCTATTCTCAGTGCAATCGATTTTTTGGGAGAAAAGAGCTTTACTTTTGGCCTGGCAATGGTATCAGTTGTTTTCTCAACTTAAAATTCACAAAAATAAAAATGAAGCCTGACAAGGATTTGAACCTACCGATTTCATCTAGCAGTCCAATCGCTTACACCACTACACCACTGAAGCATATGACATCTTTGCTTAACTGAAGAGCTAAATAATACATGAGTCCCAGCGACCCGGGAAGGGGGAAAGGGGGAAGAACTGAATACCTACTATCGTCCATTGAATAGATGCGTAGGAGAAGAAGGAGAAGGAGAAGGAGAAGGAGAAGAAGGAGTTCGGACAAATGGTTTTTTGAATTTTTCATAGTAAAATAGTTAGTTTTTGGCAAAAGTCAAAAGATAAACTATAGTCAATTCGATGGTGCTTTTTCCATTGCAAAAAGAATTATACCTATTGGAGCTTTCTTTGTCGAGCAGCAGCCTTATCAAAATTGAGATCTAGCAATAACCCCGAAAACATACACCTGGGTCGAAAAGAGGGGTATATATACGTATCAGGACAAAAGTTTAGTAACCTCTATAGACCGCGGAGCGGCCCTTCGGCCGCTCCGCTGTCAAAAATAAATAAAAAAAAACATAAATATTTAAAAAATATAACAAAAAGAAAAAATTCGAAAATCAAAAATACAATTCAAATTTATTGGCAAACTAACATATTTTTGTGAAATTTTCATGATTTATGCTTAGGGCAATCGATTTTTGGGAAAAAAGAGCTCTAATTTTGACTTGCCGATGGTACCAGTTGTTTTTTAAAATTAAAGTTTACAAAATAGAAATGAATTCCTAAGAAGGATTCGAACATAAAAAGGATAAAAATTAAAAAATAAATAAAAAAAACATAATTATTTAAAAAATATAACAAAAAGAAAAAATTCGAAAATCAAAAATACAATTCAAATTTATTGGCAAACTAACATATTTTTGTGAAATTTTCATGATTTATGCTTAGGGCAATCGATTTTTGGGAAAAAAGAGCTCTAATTTTGACCTGCCGATGGTACCAGTTGTTTTTTCAACTTAAAGTTTCCAAAATAGAAATGATTTCCTAAGAAGGATTCGAACATCCCAGTTTCAACCAGCTGTTTAATCACTTAGACCACTACACCACGGATGAATATGCATAGCTGCTTAACTGGAGACTTATGAATAAAATTAATACATGAGGCCCAAGGACCGGGGGGGGTTTGTGGTGGAAGAAATGAATACCTACTATCGTCCTTTGATTAGATGTGGAGAAGAAGAAGGAGGTGGAGGAGGAGGAGGAGGAGGAGGAGGAGTAGGAGTTCGGACAAATGGTTTTTTACAAAATTTACTACAATTCTGCAACTTTTCAGCGATTTCTCGCGAGTTTTGGTCAATTTGATGATGTTCTTTCCAATGCAAAAAGAATTAGAAAGATTGAAGCTCCCTGTGACGAGCTAGAGCCTTATCAAAATAAAGATCTAGCAATAACCCTGAAAACGTACACCTAGGTCGAAAAGAGGGGCTGGGCGCTGACGGTCGCTGCACTCCCTCGCGCCAGCCCAATATATATATATATATTTATTTATTATATATATATATATATATATATATATATATCTTATACAAGACTAAAATGCTACAGCATGAGCAGCTTATGAATTATCAATCATCAAAAAGAAATAGACTAGGTGTGACAAAATCGAGACAAATTTTGATTTAAATTCTAGACCAATCCCAATGATCATTCATAACCAGGCGGCAAAATTGGCACAAAGAGGACAAATTAGTGAAATCCTAGGGTCTAAATAAGAAAATATGCCTAG
>JASANA010008778.1:0-22666 GCA_030248095.1 Ptycholaimellus sp. GST1_10
ACTCTCACCTTCCCGCCAGCTGCTCCCCTGGTGGTGCGCAAACTGGCGACCCACAAGACAGGCTTCTCTATTATATATATAGACTAGTATGGTATGAGCCTGCGGTGCACATTGGCAGCTCCAGACATGCCATAATCAAGGCAGCCAGTTAGGTCTAAACAGACAAAGGCTGCCGAATTAACTGTCTTGTCATGGCTTACTTAAATATCCACTGTAACATTGGAGGCCTGGGTAGGCCGCCAGAATATCTAATTAGCTTAAATTTCGATTAGCTATAACTCGGCCAATTCTTAACCGATTTCAAAAATTCCACCGCCATTTTGAAGATAAAATTTGTATCTATTGAATGAAGAAAACCGCATACCGAAATTCAAAGCCAGTCAAAAGCTACGCTCAAAAAACCCTCCAAATCGACTATTTTGCCCAAACGCTTGATGTTTTAAGCACATTCTCGTGCTCGGATCCTTCCATATATTTCAAATTCGCGTTCTACGCCCTCAATTTACCCAAAAATGCCTTTACTTTGCCTGCAGCTGTTGAATTGGGCCTGCGCCGAATGTCTGGTGGACAGACAAGGCTCAGCTTTTATATTATGGACTAGGTTGGGAGAGGCCTGCGGCGCACATCATATACAGTTTCCTCAAAGCCCAGCCACTCGTATACTATCAGTTTATTAAGATTTTCACTGAAACATTGCAGACTTGAATAGTACCCTAAAAGACGCCATAATCACAAATTCAGCTAATTCTAAATTAATTTTAGCAATTAAAATGCCATTTTGCAGGTACAATAAATAAATGAATTTGGGCTGCATGGGTCCCGCTACACGGGTGCTCAGCTTTTTTCATGCTTTAGCCTCTTTTTTTGGTCTACTGACTCTTTCAATCAAACCCTCCCAGTGGCCAAATTACAGCCACACCAAATGATTGCAACAGCAAACACCTGGCTGTCCTCAAGGGACATCAAAAGCAGGCGCCAAACCCAAAATAGGTATGGCTAACTGAAATGGTGGGTGGTTTGCCCAGCTGTCTCGAAATGTATGTTTAACGAGTGCAATATCATCAGATTGGATAGCTTTCCAAAACTGCGCAGATGCAAAACATTGAAAAAAGTCACATTTTTGATGTTTTAAGCACATTCCCGTTTTTGGATCAAGCTACGGACAACATATTTTAGTTAGGCGACCTCGATTTACCCAAAAATGTCTTCAGTTTCCCTGCAGCTCCTGAATTGGGCCTGCGCGAAGCTATCTACTTACGGACAAGGCTCAGCTTTTATATTATGGACTAGGTTGGGAGAGGCCTGCGGCGCACATCATATACAGTTTCCTCAAAGCCCAGCCACTCGTATACTATCAGTTTATTAAGATTTTCACTGAAACATTGCAGACTTGAATAGTACCCTAAAAGATGCCATAATCACAAATTCAGCTAATTCTAAATTAATTTTAGCAATTAAAATGCCATTTTGCAGGTACAATAAATAAATGAATTTGGGCTGCATGGGTCCCGCTACACGGGTGCTCAGCTTTTTTCATGCTTTAGCCTCTTTTTTTGGTCTACTGACTCTTTCAATCAAACCCTCCCAGTGGCCAAATTACAGCCACACCAAATGATTGCAACAGCAAACACCTGGCTGTCCTCAAGGGACATCAAAAGCAGGCGCCAAACCCAAAATAGGTATGGCTAACTGAAATGGTGGGTGGTTTGCCCAGCTGTCTGAAATGTATGTTTAACGAGTGCAATATCATCAGATTGGATAGCTTTCCAAAACTGCGCAGATGCAAAACATTGAAAAAAGTCACATTTTTGATGTTTTAAGCACATTCCCGTTTTTGGATCAAGCTACGGACAACATATTTTAGTTAGGCGACCTCGATTTACCCAAAAATGTCTTCAGTTTCCCTGCAGCTGCTGAATTGGGCTTGCGCGAAGCTATCTACTTACGGACAAGGCTCAGCTTTTATATTATGGACTAGGTTGGGATGGCCTGCGGCGCACATCATAACTATCGTTTATTGATAAGTGTATTTTGAATTTATATATTTGAAAATTTTCATCTGATTTTTTTTTTATTTTGGCTATTTTCTTATGTTAACTTTTTTCATGCGTCTGTTTGGGGCTTTTTCTTTTTTTAATCTTAATTATTGTTTTTACAAAATTGAATTTGTACTTTATCCTGATTAATATTTTTTGTCATTAGGTTGCATTTTTCCTTTTTCATCTTATCCTACCTTATTTCCTCATTTTTTATTATAGTTCTGGTGATTAGCAAAGCTTATAAATTTGGTTTTGTAAAATCCATGTCTTTATTTTGTGTTGTTAGTATATTTTTAATAGTTCATAATTTATGCGATTTTGTTAGTTTTACAGCATATTTGTTTTTCTTTTATGCAAAATTAATTTGAGAACACTGCAACTTGATCAATTTTTTAAAATGGTTTTTCAAAAGGGTAGGCTTTTCAAAAATAATTTGGCTGAATAATTTTTCTTGTTTACCATTTCCTTCATTTCTTATATTTTAAAAATGTTATGTTGCACAATTTGAATTGAATGAACCCTTTAGTTTACTGGAGATCAGTTTTAATTTATTTATTTAGGTTTTTTATGATTTATAGAAAGTTTTTGTTCGCTATTTTTGATCATTCCTTCACTTTTTTGACCGCGGAGCGGCCCAAGGGCCGCTCCGCGGTCTATAGAGGTTACTCAACTTTTGTCCTATATATATATATATATATATATATATATATTTCTGGAAATGCTGTCCACGGGCGAATTCTCAACGGATTGGGACAAACTTTTTTTTTCCTGAAAGGTAATGCTATTTTAGGAAGATCTGGAGGGGTGGAACCGGTTTCCGATCATTTGAAACATTACTTTTTTGGGTAGAAAGGTTTAAACATTGCATTATACAGTTTTTGCCCTGTAGCACCTGTAATCTTGAGAATTGCACAGACAACTTGAGTTTTTTTGTTCACAAGTTGTATATAACGATTGCAAATCTGTGCTTACTTTTGAAAATGGTTGAGAAACCACAGACTTGCCCTCTTGAGTGACAAACTTTCATGCATGACAATAGCATCAATAATTAGTAGCAGCTGAACGGCTGATAATTAAACAGAACACTTGAGTTTTTTTGTTCACAAGTCGTATATAACGATTCCAAATCTATGCTTACTTTTGAAAATGGTTGAGAAACCACAGACTTGCCCCCTTGATTGACAAACTTTCACACATGACAATAGCATCAATAATTAGTAGCAGCTGAATGACTGATAATTGAACAGAACACTTGAGTTTTTTTGTTCACAAGTCGTATATAACGATTCCAAATCTGTGCTTACTTTTGAAAATGGTTGAGAAACCACAGACTCACCCTTTTGACAGAAAATGTACACCCATGCAATGAAGGCATTCCTCAATTTTTGGCATCTGCTACAGGTGAATGTGGAAGGGGGAATTCGCTCCGCGGTCACCTATCGCGCTTTGCGCCATATACTTGTTCATTATCAATTGGAAGCTCATTTTTGCTCGCATCGATGCTGCTAGCTGGTAAGAATATTTGCATTACTCAATCAATTAATGCTAATTATTTGGATAAATATAGAATGAGATCTTCTCCATCTAATCAAAGGAATAATGAAATACAAAATGCTCTCCGCCTTCAATCTCATTTCTCCCTCCAGGATCAGGTAAAAGCAGAGTATGCATTCATCGCACTGAATGGAAGTTGATGTGGTTCTCTGTGCATAATGTATCACTGTTAAATATTCCTTGAAAACATACATCGCTGGGTATCTGGCCAAACTGCGCAGATTCATAATGCCCGAAAAATGACCTAAAATCGAACAAATTAGCCATTTTCGAGGTTTAAAAACCAATTTTGCAACCTGGGGGAGTTCTGATTGAGTTTCGGCAGCCCTGAATTACCCTAAAAACATCATTTAAACGCCAAAAATGCAGAATTGGGACTGCGCCGCGTGCCTTCGTTACAGACAAGGCCTAGCATTCATATACTGGATACTAGTAATATTGGTCAGTGGCCGCGCTCCGCGCGGCCACCGTTATAATAAAACAATCAATTAGTAACATGAAAAAGTAATCTGACACGATCTTAACAGCAAAAATAAAAAAACATGACTCAATATGAAGCTTGTGACCGTATTTCTCAGCCAGAATTCCAAACTTTTGATAATACATAAAAATAATAATGAATTTGACATTTGTTCTGTCACCTATTCAAATTAAGCCTAAGCCTGAAATTAAGGCTCAGAATTCGAAAATGTCATTGTTTAGGAATTTACGCCATTCCATAATAAACCTTTAGGTTATAGTTCGTGTAGCTATTCTAAGCCCTGTCTCAACCTCTAAAAAGAATTACTTAATGCATCATAAACACATCAGGCTCGTGGGTAGGCCAAAAATTGAAAAAGTGCCTTCAGTCAATCCATGTTTTTTCACATATGTTACTAAAACCTTTGAAAACTAAAAATCGGATTTTAAGCAGAACTGTTGTAGCTTTAATTTAAAAAAAAGTCCGACAGAAAAAGTTAAAAATTGGATGAGTTATGAAGTTTCAAAGTCAAAAATGCCCAAAAATGCCAAAAATGCGCACGTTTTAGATTATTTCATATTTTCAACATGATCCATGCACAGCGCGCCCCAAAAATTATTGAATAATATGTCAAGACTGATTCATAGAGCTATCATGTGCCAGGATAAGTAAAGAAACCAGGTGGCGCCAAGACCCCTCCCAAAATGGCATCACGCGTATTATATAAGACTAGGTTGAGCTTTGCCGTCGCCTACGGCGACTATATGGAAACAGCTACATAAATTATCAATGACTATAATTTCAAATTTTATGGGTAATAGAAAAATGGCTGCAACAGGATCAACTCATGCTAAGTTTATTTTGGGAGGGGGACAGTTGGAAAAAAATTAGTGTGATGGAGGGGGTAACAGGATAAGATTTTATTTAGAGGGGGTAGTTGGATACGTTTTCATTCGGGGAGGGGGGATTTGAAGAGTTTTCATTCTGGGGGAGGGGGATAGTGGAATGTTTTTGAATTGTTGGAGGGGGCAACCTGAATTTTTTAGTTTTGATGCGTTTAACATGAGCCTAAATAGGCCTGTAAAAGCATCTGGCATCCACCACCCTACATGGGAGGATTGGGTGAGCCTAAATAGGCCTGTAAAAGCATCTGGCATCCACCGCCCTACATGGGAGGATTGGGTGAGCCTAAATAGGCCTGTAAAAGCATCTGGCATCCACCGCCCTACATGGCAGGATTGGGTGAGCCTAAATAGGTCTGTAAAAGCATCTGGCATCCACCGCCCTACATGGGAGGATTGGGTGAGCCTAAATAGGTCTGTAAAAGCATCTGGCATCCACCGCCCTACATGGGAGGATTGGGTGAGCCTAAATAGGCCTGTAAAAGCGTTTAGGGAATTTGTTATGTTTTTGATGGCGAAGGTCAATAGGTTTTTATGGAGCATGGAGCATGGGTGTTTGGTTCTAAGGCAGGGGCGGATATAAGGGGGGGGGGGATGTTCCCCCTTTGCCAAACGGGTTTTGGGGGGGGGGGGGGATTCCTGCAGGAAGGGGGAGAATTCAACCTTTCAGACAAATTTTGTCAAAATTTTTCGCCAATTTTTTTGTCTGTTTTTAGAGCCAAATTTCAATAAAATTGAAATTCCCTAATTCCCAAAAAAATGGCAATTTTAACCAAATTTGCGAATTTTTTTAATTTTTTTTGCACCTTTGTTGCATTTTAGATTGAAAATTTTTTGCGAGCTTCGCGTTCATCTAGATACGAAATATTGATAAAACTTTGACCCAAATTTCACTCCCCCCAACCAAAATCCTATATCTCCCACTGATCTGGAGGTTTGTATGGAGCATGGAGGCAATGGCTTGGGGGTCTCTGTGAAGCATGGATGCTTTGATCAAGGCTTCAGGGCAATGAGGGAAAGGGAAAAATAAAAATTCCATAAAGCGCAAAAACCTTTTGCATGCAATCTAACCTGAGCATCAGTTTTAAAAAACTGCGCAGTTTTACTAAAATGAAACATTCGCAAATGGGTAGAGCACTAAATCGAACAAAATCGCACTCAAAAACGTGAATTGATTGAAAAATTTCTCCATGTAACCTGTAACACAAATAATATCATTAGAAAGCTGAAAAAATTTGCTAAAACACGTAATTCTTCGATTTTTCAATTTTGCTTTTGTTCAAAAATGAGAACACTTTAAAGTCAGAGATGTCAAATTTTTTCCCATTTTTTGTTGGTTTTTGAAATATTTCCAAAAATTAGAGCCCTAAATCAAAATTTCACTATTTTCCCCCTCGAGATCTCTTTTCAAGCTTTCGATTGATGTATATATGTCCATGGTTTTATCTAATATTCAAGGCGCTGAACCCCGTCACAGGCAACCACCCAAAAACTCGATCACCCATTCATAACTAGGGCGCTGTCGCGCCCTATGACCTGCAAGCATTTTATTGTAAGTTATAGCAAACTTAAATGTATAGTACAGAACAGTACAGTTTTGGACTGGAGTACAGTACAGTTCAGCATATACGGATTGTCTAGAAGAGAACAGCAGATTGTATATACAAGCTTTTTTTGCAAGTTATGGAGAACTTAAATGTCTAGTGCAGAACTAGTTTTCAACTGAAGAAAACTGTACAGTTCAGCATATACGGATTGTCTTAAAGAGAACAGAGGATTGACTATGCAAGCTTTTGTTGCAAGTTATGCAGAACTTAAATGTCTAGTGCAGAACTAAAGTTTTCAACTGAAGAAAACTGTACAGTTCAGCATATACGGATTGTCTTGAAGAGAACAGAGGATTGACTATGCAAGTTTTTTATTGAAATAAGCAGAAATAAGAACAACCTGTCTTTAAGAGAACAGAAATTAAACATGTCCTAAATCGAACAGAAGAGTAAAAAAAATTTTTCGTACTGTTCTTCTGTGGAAAATAAGGCAGAATGTACTGTTCCTTCGTAGACCAGTACTGTTCCTTCGTGGACCCGTACTGTTCCTTCGTGGACCCGTACTGTTCCTTCATAGACCCGTACTGTTCCTTCGTAGACCAGTACTGTTCCTTAGTAGAAATGTACTGTACTCTACTTTACATGGACCCAAAAAATTTTGAACTAGTAGGAGAAAATTTAGTTGACTTGCATTCAGCTCGAGCCCTAGCAGTAAGAATTATTCTAATTTGCCCTAGCAGTAAGAAAATGCCAAATGTGATTTTAAGAGGCACTTTTTGAGAGCAGTAAGAATCGGCCGGACATAAATTTTTTGACCCCCCTTTTTTATTGCAGATTCTGAATCTCCATACAATTTTATGTATCTCCACCAATTTCGGGCGAAAAATACTGAAAATTGGGCTTGCTACAGCTCCAAACGTGAAGGGAGGTCGAAAATTTGCCAAAATTTGAGTTTTAGCGAGTTCAACTTACATTTCTAGCAATTTCTAGGTATTTTACACTCAAAATGCTAGCATTATGGGTATCGATCGAAAGCTAACAATCTTCCCGACCTGCCTGTGCCCTATGCAATGCAATTGGCCCTATGCATAGGCAAAAAATGACCGAAAAATTTTTGGTCTTGAATTTTGATTACAATGGCCTAAATCGATATTGCTGCCTCATATACACCAGAAAATGTCATTTTTGTGACCCATTTTGATGAATTTTACAATTTGGTATTTACAATTTTTTCTCACAGTTTAACCCTAAGCTGGTCATAAAAACCCAATGTATGAAATTTCGAAATTCATCAAAATGGGTCACAAAAATGACATTTTCTGGTGTATATGAGGCAGCAGTATCGATTTAGGCCATTGTAATCAAAATTCAAGACCAAAAATTTTTCGGTCATTTTTTGCCTATGCTGTAGCATAGGGCCAATTCTTGACCTGTCTTCAATTTTTGGGTATTTTTCCAAAATTGCCAGGTGAAACCCAATGTTTTTTCTTCATAAATATTTGCAAAAGACCTAGATAAGTAAGTGCACAAAAGGAAATTGAGAAATATAGATCTACAGAAGAGCAGGAAGTTTTTTAGTACAAAAATTGCACCTTCGCCAAAGTGCCCTATGTTATAACATGGGGCCATTCTTGACTGTGGCTTACAAAAGTGATTTTTTTTCCTTTGGTACATCTCTTTTTGAAAGATTTCTCATCATTTTCTAGACCAAAATTACACGAGAATTTCAAAAATGATAGTCATTTACCCGAATAGGTAAGTTGAGGGCATGAAAATGGCATGTTTTGACAAAATGGAAAAATTCAGATTTTGGTAATCAGCTAGTTAGTTTAGGTTTTTTCGATTCAGGTGCATATTAGGAATAAACCAAGGGCACAGGCAGGTCGGGAAGATTGTTAGCTTTCGATCGATACCCATAATGCTAGCATTTTGAGTGTAGAATACCTAGAAATTGCTAGAAATGTAAGTTGAACTCGCTAAAACTCAAATTTTGGCAAATTTTCGACCTCCCTTCACGTTTGGAGCTGTAGCGAGCCCAATTTTCAGTATTTTTCGCCCGAAATTGGTGGAGATACATAAAATTGTATGGAGATTCAGAATCTGCAATAAAAAAGGGGGGTCAAAAAATTTATGTCCGGCCCCCCTTGTAGGATTCGTGTTACTACCAAAAACGGGGTCTTAAAGCGAAGCATTTTTATCATTACACTTTAGCAGCTGTAAAAACAATAAATAATGCAAAATAAATTTTGAACTGGTAGGAGAAAATTTCGTTGACTAGCCGTTACTTGGAGCTGCAGTCGCCGCAGAGCTGTTCTTCGTAATGTCGCCTAGGCTCCGTCCTTCTCTCGCAGCGCAGCAATTAAAGCTCAGTCCCTTTGATCCTTAGCTCAAGAATAATAAGCCTTGTAAAACTCAGTCAATGCGTTCTAATTGTGTTGGGCTTGAGGAGGCTGTGTGTTAGGGGAATCCAGAGATTGAGTCTTCTCTGAGGCCCTGCAGAGAAATTTACAGAGAAAGAAAGCCACTCAAGCACAACCAGCCAGCATACCTCCAGCCTCAAGAAGCGGTTCTGCACTTCCTTGCTTTTGATTTCATTTTCTTTGTGAGCAATAGATTTGTTTCCAGATCCTTGAGAAGATCCTGTCGAAGCGCGGAAAGCAGAAGCTAGTGGATCGTGGCCACATTCATGTGTTTGCAAAGGCGAATCGGGATGGCCATGCAAACTGGCGCTGGGAAGATTTCCAACGAGGCTGCAGCTACCGCTGCAAAACGACGGGTCTCCTGCCTACGCTGGATAGACAATGCGTTCACACTTGTTCAGCCGGAGCCAAGAAGGAGAAAATCGCTGCAACAAAGGTTGTCAACTCAATAAAGGAGAGTGCGAGCCTGATAAACGCCAAGCCAAAACGCATCATTGGCAGCATCCTCGTCAATACGGTTTTATCAACAGCCATAGCGATATGAATCAATGACATTAATGTATCTCGAGGGCCTCGACGAGCTGGCGCAGGCGCACATGCCAGGTGACAAGGCGCTGAAACGAGCGGTGCAACGAGCCAGAAAAGAAACGAAACGAGAAACGAGCCAAATTCAATTCCCAAAGACAATTAAAACAAGGTTTTATCAGCTATCGCCAATAGATGCACGGCCTTGTTCACCTTGTGACGCATTGACATGAATAATAAGCAAGTCAGATTAAGAAATGCTACAATGACAAACAAAACTAAAATGCCACAATTGATCTAGGTCTACTTTGGGTTTCTGAGGCATTTAAATGATAAACAGCAATCTAAATAATAATCAATAAATAATAAATACAAGTATAAAATTTAAAATTTCGAAATATTTTCGAATTCCAAGGACTCCATTTTCGAGGTTTTTTGACCATAAATCAAGAACCAATCAAAATGGCGTCGAGTACAAAAACGTCCCGAGCCACCACCCAGACGGACCTTCATGCAAAAAATCAGCCAATTTCATTGAAAAACCGAGGAGTACGGGCCGCGGTACCACACACATATATATATACTAGTAATATTGATCAGTGGCCGCGCTTCGCGTGGCCACATTATGTGGATGGCTGAAAAGCACAATTACCACTCATTACATCGACCAATTCAAGTATTACAACAGTAGTTCAAATTGTAGCAAAACATTCTATTGTTTTTTGTCATAAATCAAGTAACACAATTAATCAAATAGGCAATTGAGACAACGAAGTCAAGCCAGCTTCTTGCTCAATTATCAAGCAGTAATATTAAAATGTGTTACCATATTGACCATCGCACACTCAGTGACGAAAAGTAACAGGTGATAAATACGTCAACATCATATCCCTTCTTATTACTATCTTGAAACAACAGCTCCCCAAGTAGGGCCAAAATCGCGAAAATTGATGTAACTCATTGGGATTTTTCAAAAAACTTATACAGAAAAATTGAGAAAGTAAATGGATGATCCTAAACAGGATGATTTTGCCTTGAATTTAAAAAAAAGTCCGCCAAGAAATGCTAAAAATTGGCTGAGCAATGAAGTTTCAAAGTTGAAAAATAGCAAAAATTAGCACGTTTTCAACGATTTCATTAATTTCTCGAATTCTGGGGCAGGTGCAGCGATATGCCAGATGCTGCATTTTTCAAGACCTATCCAAAATGGTATCATATGCCAGGATAAGTTGAGAATCCAGACGGCGCCAAGACCCTCCTAAAATGGCATCACCCGTATTATATAAGATGCGGACAGACAGACAAAAAATGGGGTAACTGTATAAGCGGGCCTTGGCCGCCCGCCGCTCCGTGCAGGGCGCCAGAGCTCCTCCGGCCTCCGGGCACAGGCGCTACGGCCCCTACGCTTCGCCTAGCATGCTTCGCATGCCAGGCTACGCTCCGGGGCCTCCGCGCCCATGCCCTCCGGCCTCCGGAGCTCTGACTGCCCTGCCCGTCGCGACAGGCGGCCTGCGGCCGCGCAAAAACATGCTGACAAATTCGTAGTAGGAGAAGGGCTAGAAGGATGGAATAACAGCATGGAGGGGTGGGTGGCATCGCGGGTGGCAGGCACAGGTGGATGAACACCATGCCAACCTCTGGCGCTTCTTCGATGCCATCCAGCGTGAAATTGCCACCGTCAATCTCCAGCTCACTGCTCTGGCTACAGGATGACCACTCCCTAATCGCCGGGTTACCCCTCCTATAGAATCAGTCATTTCTCATGCACTTCATTTCAGAAGAAGTATGTGGAGCTGGAGCTGAGAGTGCGCCGCATTGTTGATCGGCACCAGGAAGAGGTCCCTAGCCTTCAGGCCTCTCTTCGAACGATTCGTTGCATATTTAAAAATTCAAAGTCATTTTGCCAATCAAGCCTATTCAAACATCGACAGGACTTGTTAATTCGTCATGTGAAAGACAATCATCAGCATTTAGAACTGAAGCTGTTAGTAATACAACAAAGTTAAGGAGAACAACATAGGAAGATGAAACGCCGCACTTAGGCATAATGAGATGAACAAGTATATGGCGCAAAGCGCAATAGGTGACCGCGGAGCGCATCCTATATATGAAATTTTGTCACTCAAAGAAGCAAGTCTGTGGTATCTCTATCAATTTCAAAAGTAAACACAGATTTAGAATTAACATATAAGACTTGTGAACAAAAAATCAAGTATTCTGTGCAATTCTCAAGACTTCAGGTATTACAGCACAAAAACCATATATTGCAATTTTCCAATTTTCTGCCCAGAAAAGTAATGTTTCACCCCTCCAGATCTTCCTAAAATTTTATTATCTTTAAGCAAAAAAAAAGTTTGTCCAAATCCATTGAGAATTCGCCATTTCTCAACATACCCCATTTTTCAACCTTTCTACCTAATAAAGTAATGTTTCAAATGTTCCGGGACGTGTTCCACCCCTCCAGATCTTCCTAAAATTTTATTACCTTTCAGGAAAAAAAAGTTTGTTAAAATCCGTTGAGAATTGAGCCTTTTACAGCATACCCAAATTTGCAACCTTTCTACCCAAAAAAGTAATGTTTCAAATGCTTCGGGACTTGTTCCACCCCTCCAAATGTTCCTAAAAATTTATTACCTTTCAGGGAAAAAAAAGTTTGTCAAAATCCGTTGAGAATTGGGCCTTTTACAGCATACCCAAATTTCAACCTTTCTACCCCTAAAAGTAATTTTCAAATGCTCGGAAACCGGTTCCACCCCTCCAGATCTTCCTAAAATTGCATTACCTTTCAGAAAAAAAAAAGTTTGTCCAAATCCGTTGAGAATTCGCCCGTGGACAGCATTTCCAGAAATATATATCTTATATAATACGGGTGATGATATTTTCAGGATGGCCTTGGCGCCATATGGATTCTAAACCAATCCTGGCACATGATAGCTTTTTGGATAGATCTCAGTGAGTTACACAAAATATGTAGGGATGTCCTCGCCATTTTTTCATTGAAATAATTTATGATTGAAAACGTTCTCAATTTTGGTCATTTTTCATTTTGAAACCTGCTTGCTCATTCAATTTTTGACTTTTCTTGTCGGACTTTTTTTTCAATTCAAGGCAAAACAATTCTTTTCAAGATGCCAAACTTACTTTTTTAATTTTTTGACATTATTTTATTAAAAAATTGCATTGAGTGAAGTCAATTTTCGCGATTTGGGCTCTACTCAGGGTGCTGATGTTTCAAGGCATTTATTAGTAAGGATGGCTGCAGTAGTTAGAGTAAAGCAGCACTGATTGCTTTGAAAGCGTTTGTATGCATTGCTGAGCAGCAGCATACACATAAGCTTATTGATTATTGATGTGTACTCTGCTGAACTAAAGTTAAATACTTGATAGTTTTGAACAATATTTTTAAGTAATCTTTGTTATGTGTAGCAATAATGTATAGCAATAAAAATAAATAAATGATACGGGTGTAAATAATCGTAAAAATTAAATAAATGAGACGGGGGGCCGCGCTACGCGCGGCCACTGACCCATATTACTAGTATATATATATATATCTTATATAATACGCGTGATGCCATTTTGGGAGGGGTCTCGGGGCTCCCTGAATTCTTTACTTATACTGGCATATGATAGCTCTATGAATCGGTCTTGACAAGTTATTCAATATTTTTTGGGGTTATCCATGCGCAGATTATGTTAAATATATGAAACAATCAAAAACGTTGGCATTTTTGCGATTTTTGGGCAATTTTTGACTTTGGAACTTCATAGCTCCTCCAATTTTCAACATTTTCTGTCGGACTTTTTTTTAAATTAAAGCTACGACAGTTCTGCATAAAATTAACTGGTTATTTTTCAAAGATTCAAATAAAATATTTGAAAAAAAATGGATTGACTGATGCCAATTTTTCGTATTCTGGCCTACCTAGGAGTCTGATGTTATTGGGATAAATTAAGTATTCCTTCAAGGCAAGTTTGAGTAAGCAAATTCTCGGAGCATGTGATGCATTTTGTCCTGGAGAATGTCCTCATGTCTTCTTGAATTGTTGTTCTTGTGCAGAGACCCAGAGCAGCCCTTGCACAGCCATTTTTGAAAAAAAATATGACTTTGAAGATCTTTAGTCATCTTTATTCTGCAATTTTTTTAGCAAGATTCGGGTTGTGTTGGCATAACTTTTAACTAAATGTGGCCGGGCGTCGCGCGGCCACTGACCTATATTACTAGTATATATATATATATATATATATATATATATATACCTACATGAGGACAAAAGTTTAGTAACCTCTATAGACCGCGGAGCGGCCCTTCGGGCCGCTCCGCGGTCAAATATCGCACTTAGCCATAATGAGATGAAACGTCGCTCTTAGCAATAAGGGTGATGAACTGACGCAGAGATGAACCGTCGTAGAGATGAACCGTCGGGATATGAACTGTTGCGAGAAGACCGTCGTACTTTGGCCTGTGGAGATGAACTGTCGCAGAGATGAACCGTCGCGAGATGAACCGTCGTAGAACCCTCTGCCCCCCTATAAGGGGGCGGGATATTCCTGAGCGATGTTAAGCGTTTGTTCAGTTGCATGGAACTATTCTCTCAATGCCTTTTCCCCAGTTTCTCAAGGACCGCAACTTCTAGCCTTATTTTTCAGCAGTATTGTTTTGCCAGTTTCATTGTTTTCAGAATGAGTTCCCCTTGTTGTTACGCTGATTTTATGCCTTCACGTGGTTTCCCGAGCGTCGAAAACGGTTCGCCAAGCCAATTGAATCGCCAAGCTACATATTGTGAGATTGTTTTGATCGATTTATAGAGAAGAAAAATCAACAAATAATGAATGTTCACTGTACAACTGTACAATCACTGTACAACAACAATTACACTGATTGTTGGTAATTGAATAATAACTTTTATGTGGATATATCAGAAAGCAAAAAAGAAGGAAAAGAAAAATGGACTGACATGGCCCAGCTCTCCTACCAACAGCCCGACGGCCTTCGTCCTCTCAAGCCTTTTGTCCTCTGGCGTCCCGCCCTCTCCCGTCTTCGGCCCGTAGCCCAGTCCTCTGGCTGCCCGCCCTATCCGGCCTGCCTTTTCGCCCACCTGCCTCCAGTCTGCCTTTTCGCCCAGCTCTTTCTCTCCGTCGCCGCCGCCTCCTTCTCGCCTCGCCCTACCTCCTTCCTCCTCCTACTCGTCGCCTTCGCCTTTGCTTCCTCTGCCATGGCCTCCAATGCTGATCGTGTGGATATCCTTGCCCGCTCAGCTGGCTTCTCCTTTTCCAGAGCGACGGGCGAGGGTGGCGTGACGGGCTGCCTTTTCGTCGTCAAGAACATCGGCGACAATTCACAAGTTTTTCTATACACTTAGATTCTATGCTATTGAACAATTAAGATAATTTAGGCGGCCTTAAAATACTTCCCGCCCGGCACACGCTCCACCGGCATCACGGAAGTCGCCAACCGCGAGAAGCTTCCCGATCACATGAACCTGATAAAATTCATCAGCTGTGCCGACGGAGGCGAGTCGAAAGACGACGGATGCCAAGATTACGCCATAATCATGGAGCTGGGAAAGTGTACGCTGAGCGCCTTCAGCGAGAAGAAACGCATTCTCCTGAGCGAGGAGGAGACGCGCTACATCGCCGCCGCCCTCCTCTCCGCCCTCCGTCTCGTGGAGCAGAAGAATGCTATGCATGCAGATTTGCAGGCGAAGAATGTGGTCATGATGCCCAATGGTGCAGTCAAGATTATCGACTATGATAATCTCCAGCAACCTCGCACTTCCAACTGGGACGTCACCAGTCTGGCCCGTGTTCTATGCCATGTTTACACTGGAAAAGAAGAGCTGTCTCTTTTGAACCAACGCCATGAGCTACTAAAACGAGGCCCATCCGCAGCCTTCGTCGCCTTCATCGTGTTTCTACATAGCTGCCATTCGCTGCTGGGGGACCTCGCACAAACTCCATTCAAGTGGATCTTCGATGCTGGTTACGACATTAGCAACCCCGTCCTGTGCCACCATGCCCCATCCAGCCTTCTCGACAAGCTGAACCAGATTCCCTAGGCGTCCTCCCCCACCTTGCCCGTCTCGCCGTCTTTATTTCTTTCGTCTTGCCCTTTACAGAAACAACTGTAGCGTTGCTAGCCCTTGGAAGCGTCTTCGGCAGCGTCCTCCCCCACCTGGCCCGTCTCTCCGTCTTTATTTCTTTCGTCTTGCCATTCACAGAAAAATCTGTAGCGTCCTCACTGACCCTGGGTTCCTGGCATCTTGGTGCATAGCTTTTTTTCTCTTTCTCGTTTTATTTATAGTGTTTAAGTGATTCGATTATTTTTGATAATAAAACAACATAAAAGATGGTGTTTCGTCGTATGCTCGTTGAGCTGCCATAAGTGTTAGTTCAAGAATTGTCCACGTTGAGCGCGCAGAAGCCGTAGCCTACTTGTTGACACATTTCTCCACAATGGGATACAATTCTTGCGCGGCCGAAGGCCGTCTGCCGCGAAGGCCCCTTCCACTTCCACCACAAACTGCCTTCATAGATTTTCTCATGTACAACGGCGTTTGGAAGCCGCATTATTCGACAAATAGTATGTGGGTGGATAATGTGAGAATAAAATGTGACGGGATTCGACGAGGAGCAGAAAAATTGGATGAATACTAATGAAATTATGATAACACGTACCAAATAGCATGATTTTTATTTGTTAGTTTTTGACCGCGGAGTTAGTCCTTGTTATATATGTATCTGGAAATGCTGGGAATGGGCGAATTCTCAACGGATCTGGACAAATTTTTTTCCCTGAAAGGTAATACTATTTTAGGAAGATCTGGAGGGGTAGACCCGGAATTTGAGCATTTGAAACATTACTTTTTTGGGTAGAAATGTTGAAAAATGGGGGATGTTGAGAAATGACGAATTCTCGACGGATTTGGACAACCTTTTTTCCTGAAAGGTTACGTTATGGGTTTACTTTAAAACTCATGTTTTGTGGCGTGTTTCGCTCCGCGGTCACCTATTGCGCTTTGCGCCATATACTTGTTTTATTGCTTTTTCGCGCTAACACGGAAAATTATAGGAACGTTGACAGTGGCACAGTTGGCTGAGCGTATGAGTGACGGGCAACCAAAAGCAGGGTTAACAGAGATGGCGTCGTAGGCTTGCAAGGTAGCGTGAACAGATGAAGGCGCTTTCAACTGTCACTGCATGTGGCTCTGGCGTGCTGAGTTGAGGCAAAGGAGTAGGATGGTAAGCAAGCTGTGAATAGGAGCTGGCACCCCTACCAAGACTCGAGGAGGGAGACTGGGGATCATGCAGGACTCTCCCTAGCGGCCACACCCACACACGCTGGAGTGAGAGAAGAACTTTAGTAGACAAGAGGTGGGGAGGGAGTGAAGGAGGGAAAGGAAGCGTGAACAGATGAAGGCACTTTCAACTGTCACTGCATGTGGCTCTGGCGTGCTGAGTTGAGGCAAAGGAGTAGGATGGTAAGCAAGTTGTGAATAGGAGCTGGCACCCCTACCAAGACTCGAGGAGGGAGACTGGGGATCATGCAGGACTCTCCCTAGCGGCCACACCCACACACGCTGGAGTGAGAGAAGAACTTTAGAAGACAAGAGGTGGGGAGGGAGTGAAGGAGGGAAAGGAAGCGTGAACAGATGAAGGCACTTTCAACTGTCACTGCATGTGGCTCTGGCGTGCTGAGTTGAGGCAAAGGAGTAGGATGGTAAGCAAGCTGTGAATAGGAGCTGACACCTCTACCAGGACTCGAGGAGGGAGGCTGGGGAGCATGCATGACTCTCCCTAGCGGCCACATCCACACATGCTGGAGTGGGAGAAGAAATTTAGTAGACAAGATGTGGGGAGGGAGTGGAGGAGGTGGTGGAGGAAGTAGATGGAGATGGAGGAAGGTAGTGGAGGATGGAAGGAGTGGAGGGTGGTGAGGGAGGGGAAGGGAGTGAAGTGGGACTAGGAATTGTCGGCTGGTGGGCGAAGGCGAACGAAGTCTGGATAGAAGCTCGCCCAGTACAAGTAGAGGAACCCACTGCAAACCATTTCCTTTGATCTTCAGAACTGTAACTTTGTCGGAAAAAAGCTGACAGGACTGGGGCCTCAGGTCCGGCCTCCAACCCTTGCCAATGCTCGTAGCGACCCTCCTCCGTTTTCTTCACCAGCAGCTGCAAACAGGCACAAAATTCCTAGGCAGGCAGGAATGGGAGGATAGTGAGCAGACTGGAAAGAGGAGGCAACAGGCAAGTGAGTAGCGACCTGACAGAGTAGATCTCGAGAGGCCGCACGGCGTTGGTCCCGAGGCTCTGTCTGGTTCCGGGCAGCAGAATTCTTGCGATCTCGCGGGTTTCGCGGCTCAATACTCCCCGGCACTCGCTCCAGTCGCCAGCCACGCGCTTTTAACAACTCCTGCTGCATCCCTTCTCCATCACCTTCTTTCATGCATGAGTCTTGGGATGGTGTACCGGGGGACAAGCTTCCTGGTTGGTGGAGGTGTGAGAGCTGGGAAACTCCATCGGCCAGTGCTCCTCCAACAGAGCGTGGAAAGGCGAGAGTTGCTCGTACAGCACCGGTCCTCCTTTCTTTAGCCTGGAATCTGCATAGTTGAACCTCTGGAAAGGTGTAACAGGGGTGGGAGAACGCGGTGAAAATGACGACAGAGATGAGGTAGTCAGCCCAGTCCTGCTCAAAGTGGCGGCTATTTCGCCGCCCGCCAGTTGCTCGCAGCTTCGCCACTAGAGCCACACTCAGCTCATAGTTCCGCCCTTCCTTCGCCGGCTTCGGATACAGCGGCCTGGAATGGAAAGCTAGCTTATGATGGAAAAAAGGGGAAGGAGGATTACTTGCGGTATTTGGTGGGCTTCATGGCTTTCTTTGCCGGTTCATCGGCGGGCGCTTGTTGAGCCAGGGGCAGAAGAGGCGGTGACAGTGGCACAAATGCCTTGGTAGCAAAGTGTAGACGTTTGCGAGGGGTGAAGTGCTGAGGTCGCGTGGGAGGGTTGCACAGCTCTTCTTCACGCTCCAGCTCTGTTGGAGGCTCCGATGCACTGGCCTTCAGGGTCTTATCGTCTAAGACCCGGAGCATCTCAGGCGGCCTTTGTGCGTAGGCCTCATCCAGGTCTCCGGGCACCCAGACACCTTCCACGCGCTCCTCCCATCCATCAGTCTCAAATAGCCGCTCATATCCAGGGGTCATGAAAATTACAATCGCCATAATTTAGGTACTTAAGAGGCATTTCGCGAGAAAGTGGCGAATAGCCAAAGGAAGGTGGCCCAAAAATTTTTTACGACTATAAACTGAGTACAAGGTAATTTTTCTCAGACATTTTTATGTAAGATTCCAAAATATTTCAGCTCAAAGCTGAAAACTGCTGCCGTAGTGCTTGATTGAACAAACCTTACTTTTTATAAATTGTGAAATTGTGATTTAGTGGAAAACATTTTATTTTATGTATTTTCTCCACCAAATTTAAAGAAAAGCATACAAGTAGGCACAGATTCTGAAAGCTTATGATTAGAGGATCATTTTAGTTGCCATAGATTTGTAATTTGAGGCTTTGCATTTGAACAACAAGCGTAAGTTCGAAAACTAACTAATTTCTGAGACTTTCGTTTTTCAACTAAAATCAAGAATAGCTCGTCAGGACTTTATTTTCCTGCGCATGCGACATGCATTTTCGGATTTGTCATGAAATTTTGACCCTAGAACATAAATAATGTGCCCTGAGCAAGGTGAGCATCGAGAAATATTATGACTTTTTTTCTCATACACTCCTTATTTTGCCTATGTTATAACATAGGACCCTAAAATAGGTTGTAAAATTGCCACTAAAAAACTTCCCATTTATCACACACTGACTCTTGCTCAAAACCCTTTTCAGATCTATTGATTGAAATATTTCTCCAGATATTCGTGCCAAAAAATAGGGATTTGTACTATATTGCCAACAAAAAATGGCCAAAGTTTGATGGCAAGTCTTAATTTTCCCTATGCTATAACATACGCCAAAAATGACCAAAAAAATTTTGCTGTTAAATTTTCAATTTAACTGCTCAAATTCAATATCCTGACCACTCCGCACCTGAAAATATGATTTTTAATATGGATATATCAAAATGATGCCAAAATACTGCGTTTGCAATATATGAAATTTAGACCATATTTTTCCCATTTTATACAGTTTTTATTTCTTTATTACACAACAAACTTTTTCCAAAAATCATATTTTCAGGTGCGGAGTGGTCAGGACATTGAATTTGAGCAGTTAAATTGAAAATTTAACAGCAACATTTTTTTGGTCATTTTTGGCGTATGTTATAGCATAGGGAAAATTAAGACTTGCCATCAAACTTTGGCCATTTTTTGTTGGCAATATAGTACAAATCCCTATTTTTTGGCACGAATATCTGGACAAATATTTCAATCAATAGATCTGAAAAGGGTTTTGAGCAAGAGTCAGTGTGTGATAAATGGGAAGTTTTTTAGTGGCAATTTTACAACCTATTTTTAGGGTCCTATGTTATAACATAGGCAAAATAAGGAGTGTATGAGAAAAAAGTCATAATATTTCTCGATGCTCACCTTGCTCAGGGCACGTTATTTATGTTCTAGGGTCAAAATTTCATGACAAATCCGAAAATGCATGTCGCATGCGCAGGAAAATGAAGTCCTGACGAGCTATTCTTGATTTTAGTTGAAAAACGAAAGTCTCAAAAATTAGTTAGTTTTCGAACTTACGCTTGTTGTTCAAATGCAAAGCCTCAAATTACAAATCTATGGCAACTAAAATGCTCCTCTAATCATAAGCTTTCAGAATCTGTGCCTACTTGTATGCTTTTCTTTAAATTTGGTGGAGAAAATGCATAAAATAAAATGTTTTCCACTAAATCACCATTTCAAAATTTATGAAAAGTGAGGTTTGTTCATTCAAGCATTACGGCGTCAGTTTACAGCTTTGAGCTGAGATCCTTTGGAATCTTATATGAAAATGTCTGAGGAAAATTACCTTATACTCAGTTTATAGTCGTAAAAAAATTTTTTGGGCCTCGATTCTCCGCCCTCTCGTGAAACTGGTCTTAATTACCTACTTAAATTAGGGAAATTGACATACAAGTGCAACTGCAATACGGCTAAAGTGAAGCTAGCAGCAAAGAGCCTGCCTCAATGTCCACTGGTGGGATTGGTGAAGTAGTTGTGCTCATCCAGGACGGATGTCGGGAGAGGAAGCGATGATTGCGTGGCCTTGCTTGCAGTGGTCGACAGATTTCCCTTCATCAATCCGCAGCGTTCAACTTCGTCCCTCCTTCCCCCAAATCACTCGCTTCATCGTCCTTCATCTTCACCTGACAATTACCAGTAATAAGCAATGATAGATAAGAAGAAGCAAGACGAGGGCACTTTTGGCTTTGAGTGGAAGTGGTTAAAGGCCAAATGTCAAGATTGACACCAACGCCTATTGAACTGATTCTTTCTCAAAACGATAGTTTAGGACTAAGGCATTTTGCAAGGCATGTTTGTTTCTCAAGTAGGCGCACTGGGTTTGAGCATTTCTCTCAAATTTGAGTGCAAAAGGATTGAGCGAGCTCAAAAACTCCTCCATATACATTTTAAGGCGATGTCGGCTTGGGCTTCCCAGCTTAGGCTATCCAGGTCGACTGGCCTTTTTTAGGCATCGAAAGTCTCAAACTCCCTCATAAGGAAATGCAACCTAACCTGTCGCACTCTCACAGCACCCAATTCAGCACCCCCTCCCATACAACTGGCATGGACATCCCATCCTTTTCCCGCTTCTCAGCTTTCCCAGCTCTTGGAGGCTTTGCAGATTGGCGGCCTTGTAGAGGGTGAGAGGAGGTGAGGCGGGGAAGGAGGAGGTGGTGGGGCGGAGAGAGTCGCGGCACTGAGACTGGCCAAGCTGCTCTCTGGTTGGCCAGGGGGTGTGCAGGAGGGGAGCGGAGTTGGGCTTGGCTAGTGCGGTAGTAGTGGTAGGGTAGGGGAAGGCGTCGACTGGGTACTGAAAGCGGGCTGGAGTCTAGCTGGAGCTCGCTTTGGGGCAGGCGCGCGGAGGTAGGCTCGGGGCTGGCCGGCACGGAGCAGGGCGAGGACTTCCTCCAGCTGGCTGCAGGTGGAGGGGGTGGCTGAGGGCCGCCAGAATTCGCCGAGGACCAGACGGCGGTAGAGACTTCCTCCGCTCGATTTGATCCCGTGTGCTTGCTCATTGCTTTGATTTGATCCCATTGCTTTTGCCTTCAATTGAAATATAAAGCAAGGTTTCGGTTGGACGTTAGGGTGAAAGGGATTGGTTGAGCTGGGTATAGGTAGAGGGCAGTGGCAGGGATTTGCGCGATGGGAGCGGCCGAAAAACTTGAGCTGATAGTTTTTGAAGGTCAGTAAGTTTATCGACTGTGAAAACTTTTCACGAAACTTAAGCAAGATTTGGGTAATAGCGTCTACTCGTAATCAAAACAGCATTGTACAAATAGATAATGCTAAGGCAAAAATTAATCAATGTACTTAACAATAATATATGCGAGAATGAGCATTGAACCGAACCTATTCAATCAATATTCTCAGTGAAGTTAAACGGTATTCTTTTGGAAAATTTCCATTGACATTTAGATAAAAGTTTTCAAAACTGAAATATAATAATGGAATCTGCCCAATAAAACGATACTGTAAACACTATGTAAACGTTGTGCAGTTTTTGTGGGCTCAAACTTGAAGAAACATGATCACTTATGAATGCGATGGACCCGCGCACGAATGAAGTTTGGGTAGAAGCTTGTCCAATAGCGATACAGCGTAGTGCTAAAATATTCTTGATCATACATAAGATGTGGCGCAATCTACAGAAACGAGTGGCACAGAATTGGCTGATCCACGCCAGTGCGCAGACCCTGCCAGTTGAGGTATTCTCCCTCAGGCCCTTTCTCCAGCATCATCTAGAACCGCATAATTCTCTTGAAAAAGAAAGTAAAAGAGGAGGCAAAACGTGGAGAAGCAGATCGCGGGCAGCAGCTCGTCGTCGGCTTCGAGGCTGGATCAAGATTGGCTCGAGAGGCGGCGTTGCGGCGGTTGGCCGGGTTTCTTGGCTCCTTCGCTCCCTCCACCTTCACCAGCTCCACTCCAGCCTCCATCACCCTCTCATTCGGTTGGCCTCGTTTTAAACATTCTTCATCCCCCCTGACAGCTGAGATTGTTTTACTGAAAGCTGAATAT
>JASANA010008779.1:0-12439 GCA_030248095.1 Ptycholaimellus sp. GST1_10
TTTGGAATGCCAGGGTCTTGGCGCCCTGCAGTCCTACTGCGGAGCAGCTAGTCGTTGTCGTGCGGCGGGCGGCATGCTCCTCTCCACCTTCTCCGCCACACTCCTCCAAGCCCTAAAACCTACTCTGTTCCCTTCCCTCTCCCCTCACATTCTTCCTGCACAATCGAAAGGCTGTTGCCAGTCGTGAGCTGGGGGTGTGGCGCTTCCGAACGGACGCAGTGCTGGTGGGCGGGGCCTGGCTCTGGGGCTCCACTGGCCTCCCCGCCCTTGGCCTCCCAGCGCCTCTCAGCATGGGCAGCGAAGGGGACTGGCCTGGACATCGTCTACACCGCCGGCTCCAACCAGATCACTCTCCTCAGGGCAGCTTGCCAACAGCTGGCCACCATACTCTGCTACCAGCTTAAGCGTACCTGCACCCAACTCCGTCTTTTTTCCATTCCATCGATGAAATGGATCCAGGAGAGGAAAGCGGGGGAAGAGTCATTAGAGCAGCCCGATGACCTGGAGCGAATCCCACTGGAGCCAGCCTGCCCAGCCTCCGAGGTGCCGCGGGTGACGCTGTACCCGGACATGGAGCTGGTGGGGAGGACAGCGCTGCCTTCCTCCATGTCAGCATGGAGGAGCGCACCCAGAAGTGCATCTACCTCACCGTCCCCCTCCCCCTTTCATCCTCCCAAAAGCCAATCATGATACAGGCCTATGTTGAGGTGGGCGATGGTTGCCCCTGCGCCTCCCTGGACTACTCCCATGAGAACCAGAGCTGCATCCTGAGCTCCGGCAGCCAGCTGGGCGGCTTCCTCTCCGTCTCCCTGGACAGCAGCTATCTTGAGCTGGCCTGCTTCCCGGTGAGCTGGCCTGTCTCTGGGTGGAGAAGGGGAGTTGACTGAGCAGTGGTGGCTGGGTCAGAGGAGGCTGCGGGCGGCACGGAGATGGTGTGGCGCGCTGAGCCGCAGATGACGCTGGTGGGCCACGCGAGGGAGAGCCTGCGGGTCTCCGACCTCCGCCAGTGCCAGCTGGAGTGCCTCACGGCGCCGCGCTTCCATCAGTTCCCCTGCCGCTCGGCGCTCTACTTCTACGCGGCCGAGGTGCTGACATTGGAGTAGGAGGGAGGAGGGGGAGGAGGGAGGAGTGGTTGGCAGGCAGGGGCCTCCAACTGCATCCTGAATGAGGCCAGTTCGGCCACGCACCCGGAGCACTTTGTGACGGAGACGGCGGAGAAGATGGTCTACCTGGAGATCGCCTCCAAGCACCAGACTGGGAGTCTTCAGCCAGCAGTCAAGCTTTGACCGAATTCTGCCGCTGCTTAGCTTTACTTTTCGGTGAAAATGTGACACACCAAAGCGCCTTTGCAATGATACGTGTCGAAGAAACAGATGATGTGGCGATTTTGTATTAATGTTCTGATTTTACGATCCTTACAGTTCAGTCCAGTCCAGCCAACTTTACATTGGGTTCATCACCCAACTTTTCTTCCGTAATCAAAACATAATTATCGAAAAAAGGATATAGTACTCCAAAGCTTGAACAATGTACAGAGGATAATTGCATGTTTTTCAGTCGTGTTCGAGCAATTTCAGCGAAGCAATAATAGCGAATCCGATTACAATGACGATAAGTTTGAGCACATTACTGTGGTCATTTTTCTGCTCTGGTACGAGAACCTGCAATGAAACCTTATCCAAGCAAAGAAACAAGCTAGATTGACAACCTCAAAAAAAGGTGACATAGATGAAGGTTCCCGCGGCACATGCGCCCAAGAACAGCAGCACCACCTGTTTTGCCTCCGATTTTTCCTCTCCTGCCTCAAACACAACGACGTCACATTTCTAAACGCACCGTAGTGGAAAAGGTTTGCCGAAATGACACGGTTTAAAAAATCACAGCTCCTTATCTGTTCCCCATCCCACTATGCCTGTCCCTTTGAGCCATTTTCTGTTTCTCCCTGACTCGTCACGGTGATCTCGGCATATCTCTGGTCTGATTGGCAGTCGAAAGAGTAGACCTCAATGCAGATGCCAATGATGCTGCCTAGGGGGTCATGGCAGCGAAGAAGGTCATGGCCGTGCCCACCACCAGCCATCGGCGCTCCCACTCGCACCGCCCCAACTGCATCCCCATGGAGAAGGCTATGATTTGCTGCAATCTGGGAGAGCATGCGGAGAAGGCCTTTAGAGGCAGGGAGAGGACCTTGTGTATGATGATGGCCAGGAATATGGCAAGCACCTCCGCCTCTGCCTCAGCCACGCCCAGGGCCAGTCCCTCCAGCACGGAGTGGAAACTCAGTGCCAGCACCAGCGTTAGTGCTCGAACCTTAACCCCCTCCCATCCCCATTCATCGCCCTGCAGGAGAACCGGAAGCCTAACTTGATGGGATGAGCTTTCAGAATAAGTTGAGGCAACTGAATCCTTATCTGGTCTGGAGGATGAATGGCCAGCAATAGTGTCCAGATTGGTGGCCCTAAAAAAATCGGCGTTTGGGGCAGGTACTGAACTGATGGGTAAGAAAAGAACTGGTCATTGAGGATGGGCTGAGGCGGTTCTTGGACGCTGAGGCACTGGAGACTGGTAGCCTGGGACTGGAGGGTGTCTGGAGTGTGGGGTGTCTCTTCTCTGCTGGCCCTGTGGCAGGAGAGAAGGCAGGCGTTGACGGCCTCCTCCACGGCGAAGACGATGAACATCCCCGCACAGCTCAGCAGCTCCCCCACCGGATACTCCAATGCCTCCTTCCATTCCTCTACCTGCTCGCTCAAATCATCTTTTGATTTAGTCCTGCCGCTTTGACGCCTTCCGACAGTTGTTTGACAATCTCCAAATGTGATTGAATGGGAGTGATATTGGTATAACTTGAGCTCAGGTAGAAGATGTAGGAAGCTGGTGGCCAGAAATACGCCACCCGCAAAGCAGTTCAGCAGGCAAAGAACCAGGCTAGGCCAGCTTCCTTTCACTACAAATGTCCTAGGGAATTCGCCAACCTTACGATGCTCTCGTGGGAACAAACTAATTCAGATAATGATAGCTACTGAAGGGCATATGCCGAAAACGCTTTCATTTTTTAAACCTATGAACTTCTATGGCTAAATAGCTTAGACAGGCCCTCCTAGTGCAGAATATGCAATAAAAGTTCATGTAAGTTCGCGTTTCTGAACAAGTAGTGCTGAAAATATGTTTTTGCTACTATATAGGTATTTTCACATATACTGGCCCCTACCGCCTCAGGACTGCGAACTTACATGAACTTTTATTACATATTCTGCACCAGGAAGACCTGCCGGAGCCATTCAGCACTAGAAGTTCGTATGAATTTCGCACTTTTTCTGTGCCTTTTGCTGAATATTTGCTTTTGGGTGTTTTTAGCTATTTGTCAGACATTTTGGCACCTGCCGCCTCAGGATTGCGAACTTACATGAACTTTTATAGCATATTTAGCACCAAGAGGACTTGCTGGAGCCATTTAGCATAGGGATTCTTTGCTGACTCTAAAGCTCTTTGAGTTTTTTTACGTTGAGTCTGATGGCAACATGCGCCATTGATGGCAACATAGAGGCAACTAGGCCTCCCTGGTGAACACCCACCTGGCGTTCCGATTGTCTTTCCTCTTTGCACCAGTTATTCTCTTGTCCTTCAATGCCAGCCCCATATTGATGAGCAAAGTGTGTACTAAATTGGGATAATTGTTTGACAACAGGGACATTTCAAGTAATGGGCTAACTTAGCCCGGCTAAGTCTTGGGCGAACTCTGAAACTTCACACATTCTTTTAGTTAAGACTAGGCCAGGATATTGGCGAAACCTTTGCTAAACTGAAACCTCTACTGCTTCGGCAGAGCTGAAGTCCTCAGCCAGCCACCACTGGTCCCCAGCTGATGGGCTGCCCACGTTTTTATTGCTTGCCGCTTTTTCTTCCTCATTCTCCCTCGATAACTTCACCTCACCCTATTCTCCGGCCAGCTCGACCAACTAAATATTCAACAAAACGCACCAAAAAAGTGCGAAATTCATACGAACTTCTATTGCTAAATGGCTCCAGCAAGTCCTCTTGGTGCTAAATATGCAATAAAAGTTCATGTAAGTTCGCAGTCCTGAGGCGGCAGGTGCCAAAATGTCTGACAAATAGCTAAAAACAGACCCAAAAGCAAAAATTCAGCAAAAGGCACAGAAAAAGTGCGAAATTCATATGAACTTCTATTGCTTAATGGCTCCGGCAGGTCTTCCTGGTGCAGAAAATGCAATAAAAGTTCATGTAAGTTCGCAGTCCTGAGGCGGTAGGGGCCAGTATATGTGAAAATACCTATATAGTAGCAAAAATCGCATTTTCAGCGCTACTTGCTCAGAAACGCGAACTTACACGAACTTTTATTGCATATTCTGCACTAGGAGGGCCTGTCTAAGCTATTTAGCCATAGAAGTTCATATGTTTAAAAAATGAAAGCGTTTTCAACATACACCCTACTGAAGTGGGCTTGCATCCAAAAAGCCAACCAACAGTCCCCCTGTGCAATAGGCGCAGAACAGGCAAGGGTAGGAGACCGAAGACCAGAGTAAGCAACAGAGTGGCCACCACTAGAATGGATTTGAATCCCAAAAGGCTCAGTTCCGCCATGCCTCTGAGTTTCAGTCCGAGTGAATGAGGCAGAGTGGAGTTATATAAGAGCTCAAGCGTCTAGACAACAATCAACAGCTTCTTTCGTCGAATTGCTTCTGAAAGCAGTACTGATAAAGAAAAAGCGAGGGCGCTTCTCTGACTCTGCACTTTTTTTGTCGGGGCAAACACTGTGTGGAGCTTTTTATGGCGGCAATTCAGCGTCAGCACATAAAGCGCGTGAAAACTTTGAAGAGGTGGCAACGCAGTCTCAGGCTTTTTGCTATGAATTGAAGCTTCAATGATTCTCTCGGGGTTGTTGATTTTGCATTGCACCCAAAGAGCAAGCAGGGACGGGAATAAGTGCGTCACCTCTAATAGAAGAAATATCTTCCACTATTACGTGGGAATTTAGGGGAAATCTTGCCTCTCTTCTCAAAATTGTTAGAAGAAAGTACATATAAAATGAATAAAGTACACTGCATACATTTATATTTTATGTAATCTATTTTATCTAATCGATCTAATTTTACATCTTTTGTCTTCTTTTAGCTATCAATTTAGAGCTCAGACGCGAAATCCGTAAAAAAATTTAACTGCAGAATATGAGCTGCTTGTACTGTCCTCCACCGTCTTCTCTTACATATTCCCAGCACATAATCCGCTTCCATATTGGCCTCATTGCAGCTGCGCCAAAGTGGGTGTGCAGTGAGTGCAGCTTTGTTGCTCTTTCCTCCACCGAAGCTGTTCTGCACTCAGTTCTGCTTCTACACCCGCGCCTGAAACTTCAACTTCCCACCGAAATGATCGCGGCAGAGCTGGAGAAAAAAAGTGTCACCAACGAAATTAAATCTCCTCTAGTCAGCACTGATGACAGCTGGAGCAACGGATTAAAGAAAGATTGTCAAGAAGCGCCTCAACATTTTCTTTCTGTGACAGAAAAAGTGCGACAGTCAGACTTTTTGCAGCCGTCTACAAGTTGTCTCCGATGCGGTCGTCAAATTAGCAACACCAAAAAGTTTATTGATATTTTGACGGCAAAATGTCCAATCACTAATATTTTAGTCTGGGCCACTGCGCGGACCACATCGTATCCTGCTTCAAACTGCGACCGTTTGCATGCAGCGCTTGCAATACTGGAGGGGCCAAAAAATCCCATATACTACGCCACCAGAAATCGAGTCCCCACTGCTGGTTTGCTAGATTTTTATCAAACATTCAATATATGTCTTTTTTTAGCGGAGCTAGCATTGTATTGGTCAACGGAGAAGAAGATGAGGGAGTGGTGCGAAGTGGATTTCGTCAATGCTTTAGTCTTGATGGAAGCGCTTGGATTGGTTTTACTGGTCAGAAATTGATTTAATAAGTGTAATGTAAATGGCACCTACCCCTGATAAATTTTCAAGCGAAGTGCGGTGACTTTGTCAAAAGACAACATCTTTGAAGTCACATTTGCTGGTATTCTGGGGAAAACAAATAAATTTCATAATAAATTTGTAATTTTGCACAATAAGGACTTTTATTCTGCCAGGTAGCTGCGCTGTTATGCTAGTTTGCATCAAGCGCCAGCAAAGCCTACGCAGTTGCTGGTCTAGTTTGCATTCAGCTTTAAGGCTTCGCAAGCGAAGCCTACGCAGTTACCACTATACAACGTTTTTTGACTAAGCCTGTCCTTTAATCATGATTTTTCATGCGTCCTGCCTTGTTTTTCTTTCTTCAAATTTTAAGTGCTGAAATAGATCATGTCTATAGCCAGTCTATAGAGGTTTCTAAACATTTGTACATTTAGCCTCTGAAACCAAGTTTTCTACGACTTTGAATTAAGTAAGTACTATGTATTTTAATCAAACCAATTTATATTGATTCCTAAAATGTTGCAACTCAAAACTGAAATATTAGCTCCTAAAATGTTGCGGCGGCATTTTAGTAAAAGTGAAACATGCCAAGGTCGCATGGAAACGTCGATTTCTATGTTTATTTAAGTTTCAGAATGCAAAAGATTTCCAACATTCTTTAGTGTTCATCAAGGCAAGACCATATTTATGATGAAGATAAAAATACACTACAAGCCACGCCATGAAAGATACAAACCAGGCACCCGCAAAGGCGTAAAAATGCACCAGGAAAGAAACTAAGCAGCTTCACTCAGAAGCAATGAACATTTGGCGCAAGATACTGAGAAACATGGCCTCCTTGCTCATCGCTGTCATCAGCTTCACCAGCGATGCCACCTTTTTCACATACGCCTCAACAAACAGCCCTCCAAACCATCCAACTCTGTCGAGTCAGACGAACCGGAGTGCCGTTGTTCTGATTGAAAACGATGTAGAGGGAGGTGGTCTTTTTTGTCGGCTTCCTTGTGAGCAGATTGCCTCCCGCAGCCTCGATCATCACTTGAAGCCAGCTCAGGTAAATTACTGGGGCTTTGGGTGGAAATGTGAAAGAGGTAACTCGTGAGATCAGGCTTTGGAAGGTAGTCCATGAGAAAGAAGGCTTTGTCGGCGAAGATCCGCATGCCGGCCGACGACAAGGTGAGGGACCTCTTCAAGCTGAAGGCCCATTTGGCCTCCGCTCCTGGATCCTCCATCAGCTCCTCTGCCGCCCAGGCTCCTTGCTTCCCGGATTTCAGCAGCTGGAAATTTAATGAATTTGTAGTTTTAGACATTTGGGTCATGTGGACAGGAGAAAGAGGAGAAAGGAGGACCCAAGATAGTGGGAGGACGGGGATGCCGAGGCGATGGCGGCCATGATCTTCCCCGTTCGCTTGAGTATCGGCGCCGTGGCCACGACACGGGAGTCTGAGCTGCTCAGCTCCAGCACCACGTCCCCGCCCAACTTTCGCACCAACTGCCAAATTTTAGTTTCTCACATCCATTTTCTTTTTATCCCTCATGCAAGATGAAATGTTTTTTAGTAGTAAGAAGGAAGGCTATAAATACCTCATATGCTTCCTCCTGACCAATACTGGTGTCCTTGAAGCCTCCAGAGAAGCAGATGCGAATCCTTTTTTCATTCTCCTTCGCTTCTTCGGCTGCAGCACAATCAAATGTCTGGGTGTCTGGACTGATTTTTCTCATCAGTTGGCGAAAGTGCGTAAAAATAAATTAAATTTGGCTAATTTGATAGTCGCTGGCAGATTCCCATATTTCCCGTCCATTTGAAATGAAACATAAAAAACAGTATAAACCTATAGTTTGAAGAAGGAAATAGTTCGAACCTTTGCTACGGGTCTCTCTGGCTTTGAGGACATGGGAATGAGTATTGGCGCTGTCCTGGAGTTTGGCCTTCTTGTTGTCGCGTTGTCTTCTCAGCTCGCTTACGTGTCCTTGTCTTTAGCTCCACCTCTTCCATCTCTACCTCCTCCACCTCAAACACCAACAATTCCGTGGCCAAACCCCAAGAAGCCAAGAAAGCAACCTCTACAGGCAGGCTCTCGGCTTCTTTTCCCCCCTCCACTGAGCTGGCAGACAGCCAGATCTCATTGGCCTGCCATTGCCCTTAGCTATTCTTTAAGATTGAAAAATGTATGGTAACCTTCGAATTCTTTTCCTTGCTGGCTCCTCGGGGCGAGGATTCCTGTGACATGACATTTTGCCCGGCAAAGTTTGTCAAGTTGGCCGGTACCTTGGTGTTGATGACGTTTGGCTGGCCTAAGGAGCGTTTTGCAGACTTCGCTTTCTCACCCTTCATCAACCCTCCCTGCTGTCATTTGCCAATTGACGTCAGAGGTCATCTGACTGCAAAAGCAACCTTTGCCTTTGTAGGCGCAGGCCTGGTTGAGCTCTCGTCGGAGAAGGAATAATTCCCCTTCGCCTCCATCCTTTCTGCCTCCTCCTCTGATGTAGTCAGAAATATAGCCATCTCAGGCAGGAAAGCTGAAAAGCTGACAAAGGGCATAGCAGGGCGTGGTGGAGGCGTGCTGGCGCTTGTAGTTGTCCAGCGCACTCAAGCGTCGGCTGCCCAGCGACTCTGCAAACCATCCAAAGGCCCCTCATGGCACCTTGAATGGAAGCAAGTGGGGCCAACGAAGTGCAGGTGTCTGAGGGGCCAGGTAGGGCTGAGTGGCCTCCGTGTCATCCTCCTCTGTCTTCATTGGCCTGTTCAACTAGCCGTTTTCATTCCCTATCTTCTCAATCAGCTCCTCACAGAGACTCGCAGAGGATGTGACAGGGCTTTGAGCAGACGTCTCCGGAAGATGCTGCAGGCCATATGGGATACTGGACAGGGAGGTAGAGAGTAGAGGCTGACCCGAAAGGAAGAGCATGTTGAGCTCCCCGCTTCGCTCCGGCGTCTCCTCGATCACATGCCCGTCCGAGTCCCGCTCCGAGAGCTCCAGGTTCAGCGACTCCTCTGCCAACGCCAGTCTCTTTTCTTTCGAGGTCTAGGGTTTATTAGAGAAATAGGAGGAAGGAGGAAAGTGAGCTAAAGAATGGAAGCACCCATGGTCTCTGGAATGCGGATGATTGGGACGGCCTGGAGGGGAGTGTTGAAATGAAGCTTAACGAGGCCGCCGCAGGGGCAGAGGCCGACCTGCGTCTCCGCGTCCTTCATTCGCTTCTTGGAATGCGGATGATTGGGACGGACTGGAGGGAAGTGCTGAGGTGAAGCTGGGCGAGGCCGCCGCAGGGGCAGAGGCCGACCTGCGTCTCCGCGTCCTTCATTCGCTTACTCTACAGGCTGCCTCATTTGGATTTTCTAAATTTATGATAAAGCAAAAAATCGAGAAAATAAAGTAAAGTTGAAGGAACAAGAGTGGTAGCAGCAGATGTTTTGGGCGGTGGAAGAGTGTCATCGCTGAATGAATCGATAGAGCTATCCATCAAAGGTGTATTTTAGGGTTTACAATTTTAGTTGCCAGCTTATTGTATCGAGAGATGCTAAAAGAAAATGAAGAACATCCAATGGCTGTCGCTTTGCGCACAATTGACTTGCACTCATGCATGTATAGCGCTATTTCGAAAGTGTTTACATTCTATTCATTGTTTTCGATATTAGGTCATAATTTGGAGCAATGATGCCTTCTCAAAATTAATTTCCTAATTGCACTTCATTTGCAAAAGTTCAAATTACCACGGGATATTGCTCGGGAGTCGGGACATCGAATTCCGACCAATTTCGATAAACTACTGATTTTTGCTTATGAGAATTTCATGTATTTTTTGCGCGGCCGAAGGCCGCCTGCGCGGAGGGCAGGGCAGTCAGAGCTCCGTAGGCCGGAGGGCATGGGTGCGGAGGCCCCCGGAGCATAGCCTAGCATGCGAAGCATGCTAGGCGAAGCGTAGGGGCCGTAGCACCTGTGCCCGGAGGCCGGAGGAGCTCTGGCGCCCTGCCCAAAGCGGCGGGCGGCCAAGGCCAGCTTAACCAGTTACCTCATTTTTGCGTCCGTCTTTCCGCATATCCATAATATAAAAGCTGAGACGTGTCTGTAGCGTGACCACTTCGCGCAGTCCGAATTCAAGCTGTATTGTGGATATTAGGAGCTTTCTGGGTAAATCGTGGCCAGGGAACACGATGGCGTTGGAACCAGCTTGCTCCGAGCACGGGAATGTGCTTAAAACCTCGAAAATGTGAGCTTTTTCAATGTTTTGCCTCTGCGCAGTTTTGTGCAGGTATCCAATCTGTCAATGTTGCACTCATTAAGGAAATTTCCTACCTGCTTGACTAACCAGTGTCCATCTCGGGCTGCCTTACCTATCTTGGGTTAGGTGCCTACTCTTTGAAGTCCCTCGAGGACAGCTGGATGTTTGCTGTTGCATTCATTTGGTGTGGCTGTAATTTGGCCACTGGGTGGGAGTTCTAAAAAGAGTCGGTAGACCACAAAAGAGGCTAATGCATGAAAAAAGCTGAGCACCCGTATAGTGGGACCCATGCAGCCCAAATTCCAAATTTGCTTTGAATTTTGTATTATTTTTTTGCATTCAATAGATATTACCTTTACCTGCAAAATTTTTAAAATTAATTAAGAATTAGCTGAGTTACAACTTATCGAAATTTGAACCTAAGAGCCCTTCTGGTGCCTTGCTCAAGTCTGCAATGTTTCAATGGAAGCAAAGACAATTTGCGTTGATTTGGTGATTACTGAAGTTGTTGCATGGTTTAAATGAAAAATCAAATCCAAATATGTAAAATTGCATATTAGGAATCAAAGAACATTAAAATTATCATAAAATTTGCAGTATGAGTGTACTTAATAAAGGAGCGAAGATAGCCACAAATCAATGCAAGAATGTGAAAACCAGAAAACCACTCGGAGTTTCTGAAAAATACATAAATGCAAATAATAAATAAACCAAAGCAATTTCAGAAATTACCAGAAATGTAGATGTGCGCCGCAGGCCTCTCCCAACCTAGTCCATATATATAATAGAGGAGCCTGTCTTGTCCGTTAGCATGGGGGGCGCCATGAGGGAAGCTTCCAGTGAGGGGGTGAGAGTGTTTTTGGGTAAATTGGGGCTGGGGAAGCCGATTCTGAGTTAATCAGCTTGATTTGAGCATGGATGATGATAGCTTGTTTTTTGTTGGGCATGACGTTTGGAGTTTCGGGGGTGGGATGGGGCATGATGATGAAGCTTTGGGGTTTGGGGTTGGATGGAGCATGGAGACATGATAGCTTTTTTTGTTGGGCATGACGTTTGGAGTTTCGGGGTTGGATGGGGCATGATGACAACGTTTTGGGGTTTGGGGCTGGTATGAAGCATTGAAAAGATGGCTTGTTTTTTTGTTGGGCATGGTGTTTGGAGTTTCGGGGTTGGATGGGGCATGATGATGACGTTTTGGGGTTTGGGGTTGGATGGAGCATGGAGATGATAGCTTGTTTTTTTTGTTGGGCATGACGTTTGGAGTTTCAGGGTTGGATGGGGCACGATGATGACGTTTTTGGGTTTGGGGTTGGATGGAGATGGAGATGATAGTATTGGAATTGGCAAAAGATTGGAAAGGATGGGCGTAGGGGCTGGTATGAAAAAAAGAGGCTAGAATTGTATGCCGGAATCGGCAAAAGATTGGAAAGGAGCATGAGAATAATTTATATGGAGATTTTTTTTAGATTACAGAAGGTTAAAAGGTTCATTTGGAGCATGGAGGCACCGGTTTTTGGTTGGTTTGGAATAAAGGAGCAATGGTTGGGGGGTTTTATTGGAAAAATGGTGGAAAAAAGTTTGGGGGATTTGTGTAAAACCTGTAGGGAAACATGTTGGATGATGGGATGGTTTGGGCTGCATGGGATCCCGCTTACACGTGTTGCTCAGCTTTTTTCACGCATTAACCTATTTTAAGCAATTGGATTTGGGCTGCATGGATCCCGCTACACGGGTGCTCAGCTTTTTTCATGCATTAGCCTCTTTTTTTGGTCTAGCGACTCTCTTTTGAAGATCCCCCCACCCACACCAGGTGAATGCAACAGCAAGCACCTGGCTGTCCTGCCATGGGACTTCAAAGATTAGGCACCCAACCCAAGTGTGCACCCAAGGGTTAGGTTGCCAAAGTGGTTCAGGCCTTACTCTGTTCTGGGAATATTTATGTTTAATGACTGAAATTTTGCACTTCTGGGTAGATTTCCAGCCTGCGCAAATATGCAAAACCAAGATAAGGCTCACATTTTTGACATTTTGAGCACTTTCCCGAAATTTGTGCAAGCTCTGCATGGGTCTATCGTCTTGCCCGTCCCCGAATTGCCCTAGAAACAGCTTAAAATATTCGCAAGAAGCTGTCCCCAGACTGCGCCGAAGGCCGGAAGAAAACAGGGCCTTCCTCTATTATATATATAGACTAGGTTGAGCTTCGCCGTCGCCTACGGCGACTATATGGAAACAGCTACAGGAATTATCAATGACCATAATTTCAAAGTTTATGGGTAATAGAA
>JASANA010008780.1:0-15099 GCA_030248095.1 Ptycholaimellus sp. GST1_10
TGCTGGTATTTGGAGGCGTCTGATTCCGGAGAATGGAGAGCTGTTCGGCTTCCATCAGCACCTGCCCTACAGAGGGCCTGCCCCTGCCTGACTCGTGAAGGGGTTCTCATTCTCCTCTCTTTCATGCTGGGAGGAAAGAAAAGGTTGGTGGAATAGGGCCTGTTGATGATGTCGGACGTTTTTGGATGGATGGCGGTGACTCTGAAGGTGTGCCCCTGCGCCACCGCCCACCTGCCCATGCCGTTCCACTACGTCGCCATTCTGGACGTAGGCTCCTAGTCTTCTACCTTCCTCTCAGCTCCTCATCCCTTCTCCTTGGTTGTTAGCCGCCCGGGGAGCCGCAGCTGATGATGCCGGGGAGGTCGGAGATGGAGGAAGCGTGGGCGGTAGGTGATGATTCGAGTTTAACCTGCAAAAAATAAAATTACAATATTATAAAATGATGCGAAAATTTTCTGGGGGCTCCTCAGCATCTTTTAGAGGTTCAAAAATTTTGTAAGTAATAATTTCAGCAATAAGAGTCAAATTTAATTTCATTGCCTTATAGCCCAAGGTAGTTTCATGATAATATGAATACAATAAATTTCATCACCTTGATGCCCAAGCTATATTGATTGCAAGCATTCTAAAGAGATCAGCTAAGAGACAAAACACTGAAGCGGAGATTCACAATTTCAGTGACATTCCTGATTGTTGTCGCCAGTGCGGAGGGAGCGCACTAATGGGAGGCTTTGAGGCAGGTGCAGCACCAAGGAGACGTCCAGTTTGCTATTCTGGCAGATGCAGGAGAAATATTCCAGAGTGTCAGTGCAGTGATTAAAACGCCAGAATTATGTAAGCTGAAGAGCTGGTTGATAGTTTTAGACCCAAAAACATTGTCACTTGCTGCACATATTTTCTTATCCCACACTGCGAAAACCCCCAGCTAAAAGCTTCGATAAGCAGTTGTAACATTGGTAAATTTATGATAAATGACCACTCGCACAACGGGCAAGCTTATCAATACATTATAATTCTAACCCATCTTACTTTCATGCCGAAACACAAGCTGTTTGAGTGGAAAACCAAGTGAAAAAGGCATTTCAGCCAAAGGGCTGTATTTGCTGGCGCCACTCGTTGACAAAACAGTTCGCAGAAGCGGTCGGGGGCAAGGATAAAGTTGGGGAGATGTGCAGGAAGCTGGGGCGTCACTGGCACTGGAAGGAGTCGTAGACGTCCTGCTCGCAGTCCTTTGCCGGCTCCAAACAAGGCCATGCCGACGGGTTTCGTAGTTTCTAACTTGAAAAATATCTTTTGAGTCTCAAGCACGGTTTTGCCGATAGCATTTTTCAACAAGAAATAAAATGCTTCAGCATGAAAAGCTGATGAATTTTCAATCATTAAAAAGAAATAGACAAGTTTTAACACAATCGTGATTTATTTTGATTTGAATTGAGCATGAATTTTAACATGTCCATTTCATTGGTTTTGTCCATCTAAAAACTCCACTGGTCATTCAAAATGTATTGAAACATTAGGTAAATGGGTAGATGACTGAATCGAGTCAAATCTCTTTTACAAACGTGAATTGATTGAGAAATTTTGCCAGAAAACTTATGCCACCAATAATATTACTGAAATTGTGAATCTCCGATTCAGTGTTTTATTCTCTCTTAGCTGGTCTATTTTTAATGCTTCCACTTAATATAGCTTGGGCATCAAGGTGATGAAATTTTTTTCATTCATTTTATCATGCAACTAGCTTGGGCTATAAGGTGATGAAATTAAATTTTAAACTCTTATTTTGAAATTATGCTTAATAAATTTTGAACTTTACAAAAGAGCTAAGAGAGCCCAGAAAATTTGCTCCATTGTAATTTTATAATTTTATGGCAGGTTAGAGTAAAGCATTAAGCTAATTTGCAAAAATGCTCTGCATTAAAATTTGCATTAATGCTGGTAGCAAAAATTTAAAACTGGGAATATTCTAAAAAAGTAATTATTTAAATTAATATTTTTTCTTTATAATGCATAGTTTTTTCAATGTTAATCAATGTTTAGTTTTTAATTTAGCTCTTTATGAACAATCGTCCTAAGGTGGGCAACATTTTCAGGGCTCTCTTAGCTCTTTTGTAAAGTTCAAAATTTATTAAGCATAATTTCAAAATAAGAGTTTAAAATTTAATTTCATCACCTTATAGCCCAAGCTAGTTGCATGATAAAATGAATGAAAAAAATTTCATCACCTTGATGCCCAAGCTATATTAAGTGGAAGCATTAAAAATAGACCAGCTAAGAGAGAATAAAACACTGAATCGGAGATTCACAATTTCAGTAATATTATTGGTGGCATAAGTTTTCTGGCAAAATTTCTCAATCAATTCACGTTTGTAAAAGAGATTTGACTCGATTCAGTCATCTACCCATTTACCTAATGTTTCAATACATTTTGAATGACCAGTGAGATTTTTAGATGGACAAAACCAATGAAATGGACATGTAAAAATTAATGCGCAATTCAAATCAAAATAAGTCACGATTGTGTTACAACTTGTCTATTTATTTTTGATGATCGAAAATTCATAGGCTTCTCATGCTGTAGCATTTTAGTCTTGTTAGAAAATGTTCTCTGCAAAACATGCTTGAGCTCGAAAGATATTTTTCAAATTCGAACTAAAACTCCTGGCATGGCCTTGTTTGGAGCCGGCAAAGGACTGCGAGCAGGACGTCTACGACTCCTTCCAGTGCCAGTGACGCCCCAGCTTCCTGCACATCTCCCCAACTTTATCCTTGCCCCCGACCGCTTCTGCGAATATTTTGTCAACGAGTGGCGCCAGCAAATACAGCCTTTTGGCTGAAATGGTTTCACTCAGTTTTCCACTCAAACAGCTTGTGTTTCGGCATGAAAGTAAGATGGGTTAGAATTATAATGTATTGATAAGCTTGCCCGTTGTGCGAGTGGTCATTTATCATAAATTTACCAATGTTACAACTGCTTATCGAAGCTTTTAGCTGGGGGTTTTCGCAGTGTGGGATAAGAAAATATGTGCAGCAAGTGACAATGTTTTCGGGTCTAAAACTATCAACCAGCTCTTCAGCTTACATAATTCTGGCGTTTTAATCACTGCACTGACACTCTGGAATATTTCTCCTGCATCTGCCAGAAAATAGCAAACTGGACGTCTCCTTGGTGCTGCACCTGCCTCAAAGCCTCCCATTAGTGCGCTCCCTCCGCACTGGCGACAACAATCAGGAATGTCACTGAAATTGTGAATCTCCGCTTCAGTGTTTTGTCTCTTAGCTGATCTCTTTAGAATGCTTGCAATCAATATAGCTTGGGCATCAAGGTGATGAAATTTATTGTATTCATATTATCATGAAACTACCTTGGGCTATAAGGCAATGAAATTAAATTTTACTCTTATTGCTGAAATTATGACTCAGAAATCTTTGAACCTCTAAAAGAGCGAAGAGAGCCCAGAAAAAGTTTCTATCACTAATAACATCGTATTTTATTCCGCAGGTTAAAGTAAATCATCCGCTCCGCCCACGCCTCCTCCATCTCCGACCTCCCCGGCATCATCAGCTGCGGCTCCCCGGGGGGCTGACCACCAAGGAGAAGGGATAAGAGATGAGAGGGAGGGAGAAGATTGGGAGCCTACGTCCGGAATGGCAACATAGTGGAACGGCATGGGCAAGCGGGCGGAGGCACAGGGGCGCACCTTCACAGTCGATGCCATCCATCCGAAAACATCCGACATCATCAACAGGCCCTATTCCACCAACCTTGTCCTTTTTCCCAGCATGCGAAAGAGAAAGAGAAAGGGAACCCCGTCACGAGTCAGGCAGGGCAGGCCCTTGTAGGGCGGGTGCTGATGGAAGCCGAACAGCTCTCCGTTCTCCGGAATCAGCGCCTCCAAATACCAGCAGTGCATCTGCCAGGAGAGGCACCAGGGCGACTGCAAAAATCAAGTCAGTGATGTTTCACCAACCAAAGCAGTTGAGAAAAGGAGGATTAGCCGCAATGTTCTTCCATTTAGGCAACTAGCAAAGCGATGGGGAAAGAGGGGGGAAAGAAGATGGAGAACTGACAGTGGGATAGGTGGCGTAGCGGCGGTAGATGAATGGCGGCATGAACACCAAGCTGCACCAGGGGAACCGCATCTTCAGCACAAACACCGCCGCCATCTGCAACCTCATCATCCTCCACTTCTTGCCATTCTCCCTCCCCCAAGAGAGGCAGAGGAACATACGTATTGCCGCACTTCCGACAGGATCAGCTGGGGTCCAGGAGCGATGTGCTGGAAGATCAACTGGGCCCCCACATGCAGCACAAACTGGACTGGCCAGATCATCTTGCCTTTCACGGTCTGACAAGAAGGGGCTTTAGAGCTGAGAGGAAGGAGGGGAAGTGAAAAGAACCAGCAGGCGCTGAACGCAAAGAGCGGGGTAGATGAACTTGCAGAAGGTGCTGGTCGACCAGATCACCAGCACCACCCCCTCCTCGCACTTTGCCTCCAGCTGGTCCGGATGCAGAGACGCCCAGGAGAGGTCGCAGAACACGACCACCGCGCGTTGGGAGCTGAGGGCCTTGGTCCCGTACTGCACGTGCATCTCACCTTTCCCCTTCGCACACAACCAGGTGCTGGCAGCAGGCTTCAGGGCATCCTCGTGTGCCACAATGGCATCCAGGTCTAGCACCACTTCATGGGTGCGGAGCTGAGGCTGAGGCCGAGACATATTTACTCAGGCCAAGAGAGAGCAATGAGGCCAAAAGAGGAGGCAGGCAGGAGGCGGGACAGAAGGGAGCGCGTCTAGACAAAAACAGATGCGGTAGGAGCTGAGAAGTGAGTGAGAAGATGGAGTAGGAGTATCACAGGCTCCCTGCACCGGCTATCACTAGGGCTAAAAGGAGGGGTGAAGACCAGGGACGAGGCAGTTTAGGAGGGATGCACGGGCCACGGCTTTTGACTCCCCCTCCACACCCCAGGCCGCCCAACTACCCGTATTCAGCACACTCAGCCAGAACACCACCGCTGCCCTCTCTGCAGCCTCGTCCAAAATATAGCCGCTACCCTCACAGCTGAACTCCTGGCCATGGGCCAAGAGAGAGAGTTTCAAGCTCAAACTCTCAGCCCCAAAACCCGCCTACAATGGAAGGGTAAGAGGTGGGGCTCTAATAGAAAAGAAAGAAGGAGGCCTCTAGAGAGAAGGGTTGGCCAAAGTGACTCGTGGTGCGAGAGTTGAGGAGAATGAAGGCGGTGGTGGGCGGAAGAGCTGGCGCAGCTGGCACAGCAGAGGCCGCCAAAGGGAGGGGACGCGTTCCCGCGTCCCCCCGCTGCCCCTCCTCTGGGGTCACCATCCGCCCCTCTCCTCCCACTACAGATGTATCCCGGGAAGGCGGGGTTGGGGCCTGAGAGATGCAAGCGCTGATAGGACTGAGCAGAGTGTGAGAGCGAACCTGGACAGGCAGGGCTGTCTGCAAAGGCGGCGGGATGTTCTCCAACATTCAGTCGCAGCCCCAACGGAAGCAGCTCGGAAGGAAATAGGAGGGCGAGGCGAGCCATCATGAGAGCACAGCCAGGCCGGATGGTACGCTAAAGAGGGCATAGGAAGGGTGAAGGGGTGGCAATGACAGAAGAAACCAGCACCCCGTCTGGCTCCAGGTCGTGGTATGAGGCCGGAGATTTGATCACCCGCACCCAGCCAACGCCGCCCAACACCCCTTCCATCTGGTACTCCATCTCCGCCAACTGCTCTGCCCAACGCCGCTGACAAAGACCAGCAAGGGTGGCTGGGGAAGGTTGGGGGAGAGGGAGAGAGCAGATGGCAAACTCGGATAGGCTCCTCACTCCGGCCACCTGACAAGCGAAGTCGGGGGCCAGGAAGGAGAAAAGTAAAGCGAGGCTGCTCTGAGCCTCCGAGGCCGGCCACAAACTCAGTCAGGTGATGAAGCTCAAAAATCAAAAATAGGCAGCAGTAGAAGGTGGCCAGAGAGGATGGAAGGACCACGCCTTGAGCTGCGTACTGATTGAATAGAAGGTGGCGCCGTTCTTGAGCATGGGCTTGAAGGCCGCCCACCGTCAGCAGGTAAATATCATTCCCACCCAAACAGACGCTGACATGAAAGAACTCCAGCTGACCACGCTGGAAATAAAGCAAGCTGGATGGAGGGAGCAGGAGAGGAGGAAAATTGAGGGACCTGATTAAAAAGCGAGTCTAGGAGATAGGGAAGCTGGGCAATGCGGCCGTGGACCAGGCGACAGAGGACCACGGGGTAACTGACGTTGGCCTCCAGCTGGTTTGGGTCCAGACACGGGCCCTGCTCGTCCATCACCAGGACACCCACCCGTTGACCTCGCAAGGCCCCACTTCCCAGTGTCACCACCAAGTTTCCCTCCATCCTCTCCTTCCATTCAGGCCACATAGCCACTACAGCTCAACACCACAGGAGTCTTCACTTTTACTGAAGTGACTACGGTGTAGAGAGGGGCTAAGAATAGCTGGAGGCTTGAATCCTTGCCTGAGCAAATATGCTTAGCTGGCCTAGCCAGGCAGGCGGCGGGAGTTCAGGGGCGGGGAAAAGGTGAGTAAAGAGAAGGAGGGGAGGACTGGATATAAGGACGGGTGGAAATAGACGCACTCAGAAGGAGGGATGGATGGAGTGATCGTCAGCTCCGCCCTGCACAAGTCCGTCACCGCCCACCCCGCCAACTCCGGCCTCCCCAAACTCTCCGATGCTCAGTTAGCCCTCTTAGCCCTCCCTCCTGACCCAGTCATCCCAGCAGAAGTAGATCATGAGGATATACTCTCCCAAGCTCACTTAGTAGGCTATCAAGGCTGGCCGAGTTTTGTGAAAGCAGTGAAAGAGACGGAGGGAGAATCAGCCTCCTATGCCCAGGCCTTGAGAAAAGTAGTGGGAGAAGGGTTTTTCAAAGCACGCGTCCTGGCAGTGCAGGAAAACGGGCGCATAACAATTAGGGTGACGAGGGCCCCACAAGATTCAAAACTGAGGGCGGTGTTTGCTCAGATAGGGTATGAAGGCACTATCGCCCAAAATACCACTTTTCGGGTTTGCGTCTGCCATACCAGACAGAATTTGCTGAGCTCATTATATTTAGAGCCTGAAATGACTCTCATTAAAGGAGATGAGCTGCATTGCATAGGCGTACAGAAGACAGAGGATGGGAATTGGGCCCCACATTTGATTAGGGCACCACCTCGCTCCCATATCATCGGTGTTTTCACTATTACCGAAGACTTGCTCCATGCTCCAGGGCCAAAGGGAGATTGGATTAGATCAACGGGGACCACCCTGCCCTTCTCAGTGCGTTATCGCTTCGCCTTTTTTACCACCCGAGTTGTGAGATCAGAGGCAGGACTCTTTGAGCCACTCACCTTATGCGGATACGCTTCTGTGGCGGAAGAGGAGTGGAGAAAGGCCTGGGAAGGGGGCGAGTTTCCTGAAAACACTGGGCCTGGCCACGGAAGCATTGTGCTGTTGAGCTCTTTGCGAACCACCGAGCAGAGGCTGATCTTTAGCGCTAGTGGCCTACAAAACCTAGACGACTATCAGTCGTCATGGGGAGGTGAGAAGGTTCATTTGCTAGAAGCATGGAAGAGGGCGCCAGGAATTAAACTGGGGCAGGTAAAAGACCCTCGCCACATCTTCTTCAAAACCGAGGAACAGGCTTTGGCAACTTTGGCCAACGTGATGTATGAGGAGGTGTGGGCGGTAAAAAGGGCAGTGACAGATTGGTGGAAGAAGAAGACGATGGAGGTGGTGCAGTTGACCACCCAGCCGGAGATAGATGGAAGGTACAAAGCTTACTTTACCAACAGTCCCAACCCCGGAGCAGCGTTAGGGCCCAATCCTGTTTTCTTCTTGTTGCTTCAACAGCAAACCCATTTTGTCCCTGCTCAAGTGCCCTTGCACTTTTTGCAAAACTTCGCCCCAGTTAATTTGCTTCCACTAGAAACTGAAGCAGAAGCGGTTTGGACAGGGTTGCGACAATTAGCACAGGAAGGCATTGATAAAATTCAAGCCGTAGTTCTCCCGGCCACCATGCCTACTATTCCAGTGATTCCTGAAACCTGGGAAAAGAATTACCGCTTGGCTGTCTATTTTTCAAGCCAACTATCCCAGTTGCAGGCAATAATGGAATTCACTAGTTTAGATTGGTCATCGTCCATTGACTCACGACCAGTCACTGAGGCGGAACAAGTTCCAAATGTCGGCAGCGGATCCCAGCCTCCTTGCCAGGGCCACAATCATGGGTTAGCCTGATTCTGTCTTCCCAACCTCCAAGGATGGATGACAGCAATAGTGGATAGGGTAGATAGAGACGGGCGGTTGAGACTGAGAAAGGCGGGTGAGTCGCCAAATGCCGATGATGGAACACCAGCCACTGGCTTTATTCTTTCTCCAACATACACTTTACTCTACTCCCACACTGATAGGAGAGCAGAAATTTTGACAGCTCTAAGAGTTCCGCCTCAATTATTGTTAGAAAAAGAGGATGTGATTAAAGTAACTCAATTGGTCTGGACTCCACAATCAGCAGAGTGGCAGGCCAAGCAGATCTTGCTTCCGCAACTCCCGCATCGATTTTATTGCACCCCCGCCTTTATCATGAGCATAGGCAGCCCTACGGACTACCCAGGCGCCCAAAATGCGCATCTCTCTTTCATCGCCTCCATCCGAGGACAGGTTGCCGTGAGCTTTGAGGCTGGGAGGGAGAGGAGAGAAAAGTTGAAGGGGAGAGCAGTTCTGAACACAGACTCAATAGCTTTTCAGGCCGAAGGAGGCCCACCATTGGAAATAGGATTGGCTATTCTCATACTATGTATGGAAGAGCTAGAAGTAGCCCAAAACAAAAAACGATTATTTTATATCAAGTCTTATAAGCCAATGGCTTATAAACAATTAGCGGGATGGTTGAACCTTCCACATTTTCACATCAAAGCATCCCCGCAGAAAAGCAACCCCCCCCCCCGCCCACCCTCTCCCTCGGGGGGGGAGGGGAAAAAAAAAAAACCCCCCCCCCCGAAGAGGAAGAAGGAGAAGAGTATGTACGGGTAAGATCGGTGGGATGGACCACTATGGAGATGAAGGGAGTATTCGGCATAGCACTTGAATTTCCGTGTCTTTCCCAACCCGTCAAAGGAAGATTGTGGAAGGGAGAGGAAAGTGGAGGAGAATGGGAAGGAAGGATTTGGGTCGAAGCGAGCTCACTCATTCCACTCCACCAGAAGCTTTTGTCGGAAGGAAGGAGAGTGCAAGGGACGCAATTTGGGATGCATTTAATGCACTCCCCAGAACTAGAAAGTCCATACTTAGAATACCAGACACGCTATGCTGGAGCGCTTCTTAACGGCAATTCGCCAACGTTGCGTATATTGAGAAGGTGTGTTGGCATTAATAGGGAAGGGAGAGGCTGTACGCCAGAGGCAGGACCACTTCCGTCCTGCCTCCACCTGCTAGGCACTTCTCTCACCATGGATCAAGAAAACGTAGTGAAAGTGATGGCCTTGTGTGGGATGGAAGGGAAGCCTCAAAACTCGCTGGTGCTCGTGCCCGGAGTACCAGGGGCAAGTAAAACAGCCACTACTCTATTAGGAGCTTGCAATTATATTCTCTTCCGCACATTGAAACTTAAGGTAGAAAGCAAGGAATGCAAGATATTATTCATAGCCCAAACCAATTTTGCGGCTAGCGGAGCTTATGTAACACTGCTAAGAATCTTGCAAGGACTTTGCCAGTCTCAGAATATGGAGTCGGCAAATTGCATTCAATCGATTAGGATTTGCAGTCAGTCTCACGGAGAGGCCACCGATTTTGCGGCCTGGGAAGTGCCGCCAGCGCATCTGCTTATGCAACAAGCAGAGCAATGCATTAGGCAGGCATTTCCGGGTGAGAACGAAGTTGAGAACTCGGCGAGGCTGGCTTGTGAGCAGGCCAACTTTGTGTTTTTGACCTGGATGATTCCTGCATACAAGGAATTCGTTCAATTAATAGGCGAAATCATAGAATGTGAAATGAGATTGGAAGTTTGTAAGGCAGGATGTGAAGAAGGAAGACAAAGCAGCTGGACTCAGTTGCCGCTGATCAGGGCATCCTTGCAACGATTACGCCGGCAGAGACTGGCACTGTTTGTCAACTTTTTAAGCCCTAATCTGGTCTTTACGACTTTAGATTCAAGCAAGTTTTATTTTCTAGAAAGGATGGGCTTCCGTCCCACATTACTCATCATGGATGAAGCTAGTCTTATTCAGAGAGACTTAGCGCTGTGGCAGATAGGGCAGACAGGAGATAGGCTGCAAGCCATTGTGGTTACTGGAGATGAAAGGCAGCTGCCTCCACATGTGCAGGCACGGGGACAAATTGGCCGTCTGGCCTCAGTGAGCATCTTAGAGGCCTTGTTGTACACCGGAAACCCGCGGACACCATTAGTTATCCTGCCGCTTACCATCTCATTTCGAATGACGCCAGATGCAGCTGAGCTAATTTCACCATTTTATCATAGTGAAAAACCAAAAGCATTTCATGCCTTAGAGTACACCAAGAGTGCTCTTGATTGTTTCCCATTTCTTCATTTGAACCACCGCACCATTTTCCTCCACATAGAGGGTTATGAGGAATTTGACATGAGCCGATACAATGGATTAGAAGCTGAGTTAACGGCTAAAGTTGTTTGGCGTCTTTTACAAAATACTACCTCATCACAGATTTTAGTGCTCACTTATTATTCAGCCCAGCAAAAACTCATTCAACAATTGTTGGCTGTGAACAATTGTCAAGTGCCTGTCCGAACGGTAGATTCAGCAATTGGGCTGGAGTCACCTTTCGTAGTCGTATCACTCACCAGATCTCAACCAGCAGGACAAGAGCCGTTAATTGGCTTTGCGGATTCTTTACATCGAGCGGTGGTAGCATTCAGCAGAGCATCAAAAGGGCTAATTATAGTCGGCAATTTTTACACTTTTCTTTCCGCTTTTTGTTTACAGGCTCAACGAGGAAAGATAGGAGCCTCACAAGCTTATAGTTGCTTTTTGTCTTTACTTAATGGTGGACGGGTAGTAGAGCATTTCTCCACAATGCTAGAGAAGAATCCTGCTCCCTACACTGCTGGTCATTTAGATCTCAGGCGAACGCCAGCGCACATGTTGCCTCCGCTTGGCCCATTGTCACCCACCAGTTTAGTTTTAGGACGCATATTTCAGCAACAGCAGGTTTCGACCATTCAGCACATGGAATCACTACCAGAACCACAGGAAAGCAGCGAAAATTCAATCTGTCCAAGGTTAGACTGGGGAGAGCCACTTTGGCAGCCTTGGCCGCTGCGGTCCCGGCCACCGTCATTCCCAGCACTGCCGGCGCTGACAGAAGCTGACAATCCAGGTCCATCAACCGACAACGAATCAACTATGGAGGTTACTGATATCGGGCAAGCATTTTTGCTTTAGTTATTTTGGGTTTAGCAAAGTTAATCAAAATCAAAAGAAAATTCAGAATACAGAAATAGTCTTTTTGAAATTCAGCCTCGTGACCTCGGCCCGACAAAAGGGGAAGATGTTGTGACGCGAAATGTCAATCGCAAACCTTAGAACGTTCGGGCAGTCGTCGAGGTCCGGGTGTGAAGTCGAGGCCGTCGGCGATGTGCGCGGCGACCCGCGGAGCCGTGGCGCCCACGAAAACAGCCCTCCCCTTCAGCATTTTGCCCCCCTCTCCTATAATTGATCTGATCTACTGATAAGGAATCCAAAGTGCATCATCACCAACCTGAGTAGAAAGGCCAACCTCCCTACCCATGTCTTTCATGCTACAATTACCTACTACCAATGAAATAGATGACCAATGGCTGACCTGTTGAGTTGATGACCAGTTGGATATCCTTGCCCATTGTCCTCATTGGCTCTCCAACCCCAAAGGCAAGCACTGCTCCCTTCCTCCACCAGATCAGACCTGCAATGGTCCTGGACACTTGAGGACTTGGCTGCCTGGGTTGAGAATGCAAAATGGTGATGGAAAAGGGTTGAGAAATGGTGATCAAACAAACCAGTTTAGCCCTCTTGGTGATCTACCCTCCCATCCTAGTCAACACCACATTTTGAGTACTCAAACAAACCTTTGGGCTGGGCCCCCAGTTCTATTTGTTCAGACCTGAATAACAGCCCTAAAAGGGGTGCAGTCATGGTGATCAAATACCCCCTTGGCCCATTTTCCTTTTTGTTGCCCCCATTTGGCCTTTATAAGGAGCTCCCTGAGCTCAGTTCCTCAGTCTGGGCCAGAGCCTCAGAAGGAGAACTCCAGAGTAGGACCATCACCCTCCACTGCTTGTCACTGTGACCAGTGTGACTTCTGTGGCTTGTGGAGCCTGCCCAGCTCATCACCACCATCATCACCAGTGTGTTAGTGTGTAAGTGACAGTGCTGCTTGGATAAACCATACCTGTGCCTCTTGACCAACATAATCCACCACACAGGGCCATTGTCAGGCATTGCAACAGGTACCCAACACTGCCAGGAGTGCAGTGCAGTCATACAGGTAGCAGCAGAGAAGTCAGTGTAAGGTTACTGCAGTGGGAGACTGTTAGGCAGAGCAATAACTCTGGGATTGCTAAGAAGTGACCAACTAGGTGAGGTCCAGCCTTGGAGCAGTCAACCATCCCATCAGTACACATCCATAGGCTGACACCTGGAGCCCCCCCCCCAAAGGTTTCACCCCCCCCCCCAAAGTTTCACCCCCCCATGAATTTCACCCCCCCCCCATGAGTTTCACCCCCCCAAAGGGTATATATTGAAAAAATTTTAAATAGCTTAAAATACTCTTCTGTACATATCTCGAAATTTAAACTCACGGAATTTTCATGTAGATGATTAAATACCTACTTTTTTTTGAAACATAGTTAGTCTATACCGGATGGTGGGCACATGCCTACCAGGAGTAGGGGCTTGTCCCCTACCAGGAGTACCTTTCAAGATTCCAACTCAAAAGCTTAGACGCATGCTTGTCCTTGATGAGGTCATGACTGTGGCAGTACCAACTAGTTAGTCTATACCAAGTTCATTGATGTTTTAAAGCGCTCAACTCGGTAATGACTAACTAGTAGGTACTGCCACAGTCAAAGGACGAGCCTTTTAGTTTTTGTGTTGGCTACGCCCTATATAGCGGTATAGACTAACTAGTAGCATGACGAACATGGTATAGACTAACTAGGTATAGACTCAGTAAAAAAGTAGGTATTTAGTTGTTTAGAAAAAAATTCCTTGAGTTTAAATTTTGAGATATGTAAAGAGAAGCATTTTAAGGTAATAAAATTTTTTTCAATATATACCCTTTGGGGGGGGTGAAACCTTTGGGGGAGGGGTGAAACTCTTGGGGGAGGGGTGAAACTCTTGGGGGAGGGGTGAAACCCCTTTGGGGGGGGGGGGTGAAACCTTTGGGGGGGGGGGGTGAAACCTTTGGGGGGGGGGGCTCCAGGTGTCAGCCCATCCGTATCTACTGCAAGGATATCATCCACGTATCTCCTGCAGTATCTGAACAATTTGGCTGCTTGGTAGTTCTCCCTCTTTATACAGAAGTTGAACTCCATTTTGGACAGGACCAAGTCTGCAATAATTGGGCTGCAGCTTGCCCCAATGCTCACTCCCTTTATCTGTCTGAAGCAGATTCCGGCAAATGATTGATCTGTCAGATCTGAGATGAGCTCTTAAAGGTCTGTGAGGCTCAACGAAGTTGAGGCTCTTTTCTCCTCATTGTGCAAGTACCCTCTTAACAAAACGTACTTGTACCTTCTGAAGATCATTTTGAAGATTTCAAAAAGCTTCTTTTTGATCAGGTCATGTTCCAGTGCTGTAAACAAGGTACTGAAATTGGCCAAGGACAGGCGTCCTTTCCTATCTGTCCCCATAGTGTCCAGCATGTGACTGACCTGCTGAGAGCTATGGATGCTCCAGCATAGATTCAGCCCCCTCTGGTCGCCGATATTTGAGCAATACAAGCCCAGTGTTTCTTGATGCATCCAAGAATCTTCGTCGACAAGATGCATAGTTGCCTTGTTGAGCTATTTTTGGCTCCTGCTATGAAGCAAGCCTTTGGCAGATTCTTGTGGTATTTGGGACTATGCCAGATACAGGGTATCGTGGCATTCCCCTCGGAAAGAGATGTTCCTGTGAATTTTCGCAGTAACATCTCATGTTCCTGAACCAGGATGCCCTCCGTTTTGTCGGAGGGGGTGTAAGTGTCATTTCCCCGATGGACATCTGTCCATCTTTGAAAATGATACCCATCTCCTCGCAGAGTCTTTCGACGTAGCCCTTTTTGCACATGAGTGCAAAGTTAGTGGCAACCTTGTCAACTGGGGTGTTGACATAGGCTGCATGGAGCTTTGTGACTTCCATTTTTTGGCAGTCAGTTTTGTAGTGCAACCATCTTCGGCTGGTCTTCAGGAATCTATCCTGAAGACCCTCCATAGCCCGACTGAGTCTTAACCTCAGTTCATTCACTGTGTCTTCTGGTGCCAGATTCTTAGTCAGAAGAATTTGGCATAGCTCTGTCAGAGCATCCGAGCAGCTTTGTATTGCTGTTTCGGAGTTAGCAGAGGTATGTGGCCGGAATTTTGTCCCCTTGTTGAGGATATTCCGTACATCTTCGTCCAACCAACTGAAATTTCCAGTATTCACATGTCCCCTCACCTTTGTGAAGGTAGGGGCCGTATGACAGGGGCAGATCTCTGAGATGATTTTTATCATTTCCTCCATCGTTAGGTTTTTCAGAAACCTGCTATAATTTAGCAAGTAACTTCCTAAGGTAATCAGTGGAATAGTTACGAACTGTATTTCATTCGTAACTAGTCCAAGCCCTCTCTTTGCTTTTGAGAGGACTTTCCCGGGTTTGGCGATCTAAGAGTACAAATTCATGTGATTGAAATGAACTCTGGTTTTTGTCACTGGTTTCCCTTTTTCTTCTCTATTAATAGAGAAGTGGGCCACCAGATAGCTGGCTACCAATTGGTACGTTTGATATCCATAGGTACCGGACTCGAGACGTAATTTTTTGGATAGTGCATCCAGTTGGCTTCTTTGTTGTTGCTTAAAGAATCAAAGAAGTTTTCCTAC
>JASANA010008781.1:0-31034 GCA_030248095.1 Ptycholaimellus sp. GST1_10
AAGGAGAGTGGAAAAGATGCGAATGATTTCTAAGCATAAGGCCTGGCCTATAAGTAGGCTGAGGGAGAGAAAAAAAGAAACAAGGGACCATTCCAAGTGTGCATAATTCAGCGAGGGGCCGACAGATGCCAGAGCCTCTGTTTGCGTCATGACGTAGGCATGACGCAGGCATTGCAATCTGCCGCTGCAACCTGCACGCTCCCGCTGTAACTTCCATCCTATTAGTTCTCTTGCTGATTCCCGCCTGCTGCATTTGCAAAAAACCACCATTTTTTGCAGAACCAATTCCACCAACTTTTCACCAACAAACCCATGTTACCCCAACAACAAACTTATAGATAAAGCTCTTCTAAGCAATTGGCACATATTTAGCCAAACTTATGTTAAACTAAAACTAATAATTTAGGCTCAAAATATGCATTCTACAATCAATAATTAAAAGGGATTATTTAGTTTTAGTGATTCAAAATCGAAATGAAACCAGGTTTGTGGCCGTTTTGGCCGTTTTTGCCTTTTTAATAGTAACTAGTTATAATAAAGTATTGACCCCTAAGATATGACGTGTGTAAACTAAAGGGTTCTCATATAGTACAATAAATTATTCTTAGGTTATTCTAAAAGTGGTCTGCTACAGACACAATCAATTTTGGTTGAATAGTTATCATTTTCGTTTTTTCTAAAAATGGTGGTTTACTAGCGGGGGTCCCTGTATTTTCTGCTCTCTCTCTCTCTCTGGCACAAATCCAGCCCTGCCTTTTCCCACTAGATTTTGCCCAAGGCTGTCCACGCTGCCAGCAATGTACACCCTGGAAATTGTAAAACCCCTTGTAAAACAGCCATTATGATTATCCTGTCAAATTGTTTTTGGCATAGGATGTGAGAATGATGTGAACGTCGTTGTGCTCACCGCTGTCAAAGCTGTCACCTAAGCCACTGCCGTTGTCCGACGAACGCACCTCCAGCCCCTCCATCATGACGCAGCCCACCTTCTACTACACCTGAACTCGCCTATGCCCCACCACTTACCAACAACCACTCCTTAATCCAACCTCCACTGCCTGATCTAGAGCAAAAATATGAACCTTAAATAATCGTAGTTGATTCAGTCGATTGAGGTGCTCTGAGAGATTGGTGCTGTGCAATTTCAGCTGAAAATCAGGGAGGTGAGAGAAGTGATGCTGGAGGATGGTCAGTTAGGGAAGGATGTAGGGAGCGAGCAAACGTCGTAGATGACACCCCGCCATCAGCCCATTTACATACTCCCAATTTCTTCACACTGCCTTCTATTTCAGTAAGGTCTCTTTTGATCACAAATCCCTCTATGTTTCACAGATTCATGCTTGCTTTGGCCCCGTTTAGCCTTCGTTTCTTGTGAGATAAAACTCGCATAGCTTCATCATTTTCTCAGCATTAGTTCATAATTGGAATGATTGGAGAAAAACAGGCGAAGAAGTAGAAAAGCAAAAAGCGAAAAGCAGTATAACAATGAGCAATTGGTATGGTTAAAATTTAATCAATTTTGTACAAATACAATCATCACCCCCAATGGGGGGGCTTGTGGGGGGGGGGGGGGGGGGGGGGGGGGGGGGGGGGGGGGGGGGGGGGGGGGGGGGTGGGGGGGGGGGGGGGGGGGGGGGGGGGGGGGGGGGGGGGGGGGGGGGGGGGGGGGGGGGGGGGGTGGGGGGGGGGGGGGGGGGGGGGGGGGGGTGGTATGGATGGAGGAAAAATTGTAGGAGGTGGTGGTGGGGGTGGAGGTGGTATGGATGGAGGAAAAATTGTAGGAGGTGGTGGTGGGTGTGGAGGTGGTGGTGGGGGTGGAGGTGGTGGTAGTATTGATGGAGAAGTGCTTCACGATGGCGGTGGTGGTGGGGAAAGAGGAGTTGGTATTGGTGGGGAAGAGGGTGGGGTTGTAGAGGGTTTGTTGGACGGCTCTGTTGGCGTTGTGGAACAAACTGTTGGGCGTGGGCAGGAGGTTGCGTCTGTACCTCATGGGGCTGGGATTCGCTGAGCTGATCAGGTCTGGCTCTGCCTGCGCCTCCTGTCAAGCATCAGACACATTGATGGAAGAAAGGGATAAGAAAAGCGCTCATGAAAGGGACCTGTGTGGAGGGCTGGCGAGGGCTGTGCTGACTGTACGCATCTGCCTCCCCTGTGTTCTCCGCCTCCTGCACTGGCAAGCTTCGCTGGGGGGGCCATGTCAGGTCTACCTGCACCTCCTGACAAGCATCAGTCACATTCATTGAATAAATGGATCAGGGAAGCACTCATTAAAGGGACCTTTGAGGACTGCTGGCGCGGGCAGCCGCATTGCTGGCGAGGGCGGTAGCAACACTGGCAGTAAGAGTTGCAACTGGGCTGCTCCGCCTCCTCCTCTGCCTCCAGGAACAGCTCTGGGAACTCCTCACCTTCCGCTCCTATCCATTCCTCGCCTTCTCCATTCATCATCATCTAATTCAAGCCTCAAATGATTACACAAATGATCCTTTTCTTGTCTGTCAGCATGATTAGGATTGCGTTGAATGATTTTCACACCCTCCCGCTCCTATCATACCAGCTGGGATGACTCATTTTTCGGCCATTACTAATATGCGCTCTTCGCCTGTCCGACAGCAATGGGATATGATAGAGTGTGTAATTTTTGGGTGTTTTTTCTCATCTTCTCATCCCAACAAGCGCCAATAGGCCACGAAAAAGAATCCGAAAATTATCATCCAGGGAGCGGGAAGTGAGGGAGGAGGGTGGAGGAGCGGAGAGGGAGGAATAGTGGGGAACGCCTCACTCAGTTCCTCTCACTCAGTTCCTGCTTCCTTCTATTTGGCATTTGGCATGCCTGTGTTACCAAATATGAGATAAATAAAGAGAGGCAAGGCCACTTTCGCTGCCATAACAAGATGCAAGGGAACCAAGACTGACTGGCTGGGGAAAGGCCGACAAGCCCGCCTACATCTGGCAATGGGGGTGGGGGGGCGGGTGGTGGACCTCTCCCACATTTGCATTTTCATTCCCCTGTCTCCCCCACAATCCAAGCCTTCCTTTGCACACCACCAGTTTCTCCACTCTCCGGCGCGCACCAACATAGAATCGCCCCATTTTTGCTTCCTAGGTCATTATCTTCAATGCTTAGGTTTCAGAGAAAGTTCAAAGCCCCCTTTTTATCGTCTCAATCAATATGCTTAGGAGACTAGATAAATGATGACAATGCAACAGTGGGTACTGTCAAGCTTGTAGAAGCTACAATCAGGTGAGAAAGAGAGCGCTGAGACGAGGAGATGAACCAAAGCGAGAGAGGCTGTGGACCTACGACGGGCCCCCGCGAGCAGGCCAGGGAGCGCCGCATTGCCTCCGCCCCCCGCATCCTCCTCCTCCCCGACGTCAACCCCCCGCCTCTGGAGCCCCCTGTGGAGGCCCGCAGCTGGGCAGACGTCCCTGACCTGAAGGAGGGGCTAAAGGGGATCATCGGTCTCCTCAACGACGTCCTCATAAGGTCATCCCCCACATCTCATCCTATCAGAGGTCCAGAAAGCAAAAAAAATGACGCTTCTTCAGAGCCAGGGACACGAACAATGCCTTCTCCGTCGATCTGGAGTCCGGGCAGAAGCTGGGCTTTAACAACTACCGCACTTTCCTTCAGGAATGCCGAGGTTCACACACCATTCCATCTGTTCAAACCTTTTCCTTCTGGAGTTATAATTTCCTGTCACACCAAATTCTAAATCGAATCGGAGTGTCCCCTTTCGAAAATAATTCGGAATAACTTCAAGACCTATGAGAGTTTGCAGTGCAAAACCTGGCCTGGCTGTTCCGGGAGCACAAGGAGCTGCGGCGCTGGGTGCGGGGGAGCACGGAGGTGGTGCTCAACCGCGGCTTCTACACCAACTTCGTCCGCCTGACGGAGCCCCGCGAGGGAGACAGCGTCCACGCCGCCCAGGTAGGAACTCTACCTCCTATCCGCTCAGCTTAGAATTCTTAAGTTTCACAAGCATTCCAAAAGACTGCATTTTATGATACCGTCAATACTGAAATCTTGTGCACCTCGTAGCCATCCAAATAACATAAACACATTCCCCATTTCCAACGCCAGATACTCGCCACGAAAACACTTGAGCAGATTTCAGGCGGAGTGGCAGACTCTGGCCTGGGTGGAGCGCAAGCTAGCCCAGAACGAGGACATCTACACCGACAATATGATCAGGGCCCTTTGTGGACGGCGTTGCTGTCGGAGCGCACGCTGAGGGCGAAGGCCTCGAAGGCGTTGTGCTCTCAGTTGACGCTGTCCATGAAGTAGTCCTTCTGGCCGTAGGCGAGCAGGCTGGGGTTGCAGATGGCCAGCAGGGTGTAGAGGCCGCTGTGGATGCAGTCCACTAGGCTGTGCCCATGCAGGCTGCTGTCAATCGTCAAAGAGTAGAGGTCGATTCTGAATCGGTCTCACCGAGTATCTTCCAGTTTCTTGCGCTGAGATTCACATAATCATAAAGATTAGTAAATCTAGATGGGCGAAGTCAAAAGATGGTGGCCGATTCTGAATCGGGCTGGTCTTCTCCCGCGATGCTTGAAAGTTCACAAATCCGAAAGGATTCATAAACGGTGATGGCCGGTGTAGATTGCAGCCTGCGGCAGTGAGTTTGAAAACTGATTGGAGCCGATTTCCAAACTCGAGCAGCAGAGGCAAAGCTTCTGCTGGATAGCTGGCTGCTGTTGACCGGCGAAGAGTGCAGTAGGCAGCAGTGAGTTTGAAAACTGATCAGAGCCGATTTCCAAACTCGAGCAGCGGAGGCAAAGCTTCTGCTGGATAGCTGGCTGCTGTTGACTGGCGAAGATTGCAGCAGGCAGCAGTGAGTTCCGAAAACTGATCGGAGCCAATTTTCGAACTCGAGCAGCGAAGACGAAGCGTCGGCTGGAAGGCTGGCAGCTGCTGGCCAGTGAGGATTGCAGTGGGCAGCAGCGAGTTTGAAAACTGACCAGAGCCAATTTTGAAACTCTAGCAGCAGACGCGAAGATTCCGTTGCTGGCTGGTGGCTGCAGGGAATTTCAGAATCCATTCAAGGATAATGAAATTGCCATCGACGATGCTGGAAAACAACTTTTCAGTTAGTTTTCGATGCTCAAGCAGCAAAGTTGATTCCCTGCCGATGGAGACTGGGGCTGGTAGCGGAGTGCTTTGAAAACTGACAATAGCCAATTTTTCAAAGTCCAGCTGCGAAGTCTTTTTCGGAGCTGGTTGGCTAGCAGCAGTAGAGAATTTTCAAAATCCATTCAAGGATAATTAAATTCTGTCGATGATGCTTTGAAGATGGCATGAAAAGAAACTTTTCAGTTAATTTTCAATGCCCGGCAGCAAAGTCGAATCTGGTCTCGATCGTTGGCGTAGAACGATTTCACAAAATCCATAAGGATAGAGTGAACTCATTGAAGCGGGCTGGTAGTTGAAGAGGAACTGTTCAGTTTGCTTCTGGACCCATCGCAGCGAAGTATGGTGGCACTGACGTTGGCTGACCTCATCGATGACATTGGCTGACGTAGAGAGTTTCACAATATCCGCTCAAGGATAGTGTGAAACTCGGAGCTGCGATGTTGCTGGTGAAGATCGGACATTGAAAATAGACTCAAAGTCAATTTTCAATTCCTTGCAGCGTAGTCGCAGATGCCGCCGGATCGGAGTTCTCGAGGCCGTCTCTGGCTGGGTGAAGTCCGGGCGCTGCAGGTGATTCTGTCTAGCAGCGAAGCAAAGGCTGGCATTGCAGGCTGGTCTCGATTCGCTGTCCTGTTCCGGTAGATCGGTGACTGGAGCCGTTGACTCGAAAGCTGGCTGTTAGAAGGCGGCTCGATCAAAGGCTGGAGTTGTAGAAAGGGCGCTGTAGGCGGAAGTTGGGCTGGGCATTGTAGTCGGCTTTGTAGAGGTGGTCGGTCGTAGGGTACAGCTGAGCAACCTAGCTCTCTGTTCTACCAAACGCTGTGGTGAATTACAGCAGTAACGTAGCGAGGATCTCTTTATTCATGGTGCACCGAAGGGAGAAAGTGGGAGGGAATAGGAAGCGAGTTTTAGACAGAATGAACCAGGCATGGCTCTGCCCGCCGCACCAGCTCAAGGTCAACGAAACTGGCTAGGGAAACGTCACAGAAAAAAAAAGAAGACAAAGAAAAAACAACCCAAGCCCCCCCCCCAAAAAAAGAACACCACAAAACCCAAAAAAAAAAACCAGAACATGGATCGCCTCATCCAGCTCTGCAAAAACTCTGCAACCGGGAACGCGGGAAGCTTTGGCGGGAGCTCTGGAGGCATGGGAGGAGGAGGAGGAAGTGGAGCTAATGCCATCCATATGAAGTACCTGATTCCACATGGCCTATTCTGCGAGCTGTTGATGCGCCACAAACTCTGGGGACGTTTGGAACAAGAACCGGTCCTCTGTCTTTCTGCACTCTGCAATTCACGTCTTCAGGCTGTACACAAGAATCCTTCACTGGACGAGCAGCAGAAGCAGAGTTTGATTGATGCACTCCACAAGTGGAATCAGCTCACTAAGCTCTGTTTTGGAAATGATGAGAATGTCTCCGCCTCTGCCCTGAGCTCCTTCTCCGTCGGCGGACAAGGCGGCCTGCTGCAAAACGGCGGAGCAGTGAACCAAGCAACCTCTTCCTCCTCTTCTCTGTGCCAACTGTCTTTAGAACGCTCGAATACTAAGTTTAAAAACCAGGACATGGATGATGAATGGAAGATTGCGACAAGTCTTGTACCGCCAAAAATGTTTGACAAAGCTTTAGAATTGGTCTCCAAATTGCGCGCCTTTCCCCATTTGATATCAACCAATATGGACGGGAATCTTGTCGCTCAATCAAAAATTCTGGAGCACACTTGTTTGCCAGACATTCTCTGCATTGTGCTTAAACCTAATTCTGCTTCATCAGATCCAGCAAAATACTGGAAACAGCGTTCTGTGCCTGGTTTGGATGAGTTTTTGAGATTGTATGCTCTTACGCCTTTGCCTACATCTTTTCTGAAAAACAGCGTTTTTGTTCGATGTGTGAATAATATGCGTCGAAATCGTAATACTTCAACTTTTGCTCAATGTTTGACTAAAAGGAAATAAAAATCTTGCATTTTCTTAAAAACAACAGTTCAAAATACACTTCAATCAACAACATCTTAACCCTTCGTCTGGAAGGAATGGAGGCCAATCATCTGTGGAATTTAATGGCGGACAAACTTCTTTATTTGCCCACATAATGTGGTTGAGCGGGAGGTCGAGGATTTTGGAGACTTCCTGCGGTGAGAGGCGAGAATGTTCCGTAGACGGAGCTCTAGGGGTACTTCGAGAGAGGGCGGTGGTGGAGGACTGGGGAGCGGGCGGATTGTAATGGACGACCTGTGAGTAGAGGGGAGAGGAGGCGGAGGGCGAGTGGGTGGCAGGCCTAGGGAGTTGGGCAGTGGACTGGAGGAGAGAAACGCATTCTCTTGCAGCTCCGCTGTTCTTTCTGGACTGCAATGAACCTGTGATTTTACACCTGCAAGCTGGGGCAGCAAAAGAGAGCAGAGGATGTAATTTTAAAGAACCGAGTGCAAATTGCTGGAGCAGACGATTGGATGGCCGTCCTCGGTGAAGAAGGACATGGAGGTGTCCAGCAGGTGCTTCTTTCGGCGAAAGATGTAGCCAGCCTCCCTGGAGTCACGGAGGAGGCGGATGGCAATGCCACCCTGGGTTCAACGTCCCCCATCCGCTTTGATGGTTACGGGGTTAGATTCGGCGATGAGGCGGTCAATGGAGCCGAATAGTGTAATCACTTTCATGACACCCATGCTATCAATAGCACTAAAAAATAAGGGGCTTGTCAAAGATTAACATAGCTTGGCTTCAGCATAACCGGTTGAAGATTGGAGCTAGTGTCTCATCCTAACCGAGCATGAGAGCAATGGACTTTCCCGAGACGTACATGTTTGAAAAAAGGGTGGCTTGATTGAGAAGCAGTGAAGGTGAAGGAAGGTGTGTCGGTTGAGGGGAGAGGAGTGACTGCCATTTATAGGAGGACGGGAGGGGAGAGCGGTGTGGTAGGATGTCTAGCCGTCTAGCCTAGGCTTTTCACAGACTGTATGGAGACTGTATGATCTTTTTTCCCCACTACCGTGACTGCGGTAACACATTGAAGCTGATAGGGCTGCCTTTTTTTCCTCGCGACACGCGTCCTCTGTTAACCACTTGCTGATTGTTTGAATGAATGAGCGCCTAGCGCACAAAATTATGAAGCAAAACATCCCCTGCTACTGAAGACAGGCTTCTGTTTGAGAGTAGCGGACTATGTCAAGTATACGGACCATTCTTAGAGGAATAAATGAGGAAAGATCGCATTCACAATCACACTCACACAAACCCTTTGACTTTTCAGCCGAAGAATTTGAAGGTGAGAAAAGAGGTAGTAGGGTGAGAGGGTAGAAGGAAAGAATGGTGGTGGAAAGTGTGAAATGCGTCTGCGATGCGGCGGAGGATGAGCTGATGTGCAGCGGAGGAGGCAAGGGCTTCATCGAGCAGATCATCCACGAGATAGTGGACTGCGTCGAGACCATTCCGCACACGGTTCTGCAAACCCTCTCCCCTCCCTTTTTATGTCCATCCTATGCATCTGACTTTTTTACCCTGACTCACACTATCCCCTGCTTTTGTCAGCTCGAGTATTGATGGAATTGAAGTAGGTGTTGTAATGGGGTGAGAAGAGAAGAGAAACGTTGAGTCTTTGATCGCGAGGATTGTGTCTAGGCGTAGGCTCCATCAGCGTGATGTTCACTCCGTACCGATTCGTCAGTGACTCTGTCTCAGCCAGCTGCAATGAAGCAGCTATTGATTAATGAGCAAATTATTTTTGTGGAATGGGGAGAGAGAACCAGCACTTGCGCCCACTGGTAGCCAGCCGGATAGCTGTGATGGAATTGGACGGGGCAAAGTTTGTTCGTGCCCAGTTGAATAACCACGTCTGTGATGTTTTGCAGGTCCGCAGACTAAAAAATCAAGTGTCCTGTAGAAAAGGTGGAGGTTGAAGGTGAACCATGTGAGCGTAGGTGATCAGGGAGCGGATGTGTTGGAAGCCGGCGCCGGGCATAGTGAGGAGAATCCAGGGGACGGGGATCTCAGGCAGTTCTTTCTCCTCCAATCGATGGAATTGCTGATCCCCAACCACCAACACGGAACGAGTGCTTCTGAAAATATCTATCGACTCTAGCAGATATGTTTATCCTGGTGAGAATCTAATTTACCAGAGTGAATTTTGCATATGGTTGAGATGATTGTATGCGTGTGAAGGGGAAAGGGTGGTGAAGGAGTTGAGTGGGGGTGCAGAAGGAGCGGGTGAAGGCAGTCTGCTTGCTCCGCTCCAACTCTTCAGCCTCGCCCATGTCAGGCAGAGAAACAGTGTGACGTTTTAGCGATGTGCGTCGTATCTTTGTGCCAGTCTACACTGTAGAGAGAACAATGAAATCCCTTCCGCCTACCACCTGCTTTTATCATAGAAGGTTAATCTGACTGCAAATAAATCCGGTCTATAAGCTGTTACACCCTACTAGGAAGTCTCCACTGGGCGTAAACGTCCAGATAAGTGACAGAGCGTGGACTGGAAGGATTAGTGAATGATAGTGATATGAGACTCTTGTGATAAGATGATAAAACAAGAATAATCGAAAATTTTGAAATCTAACTGCTTATTCTTTAAACGCTTCGTTCATTTTGCCAATATTTCTGATTTGTGATGTTTTCTTTATTTTTGTCATTTAACAATCATTCGTCTTGCTCTAACTTTTTCCTTCTATACCCTAACTATTGCAATCACAGTGGCGTAAAAAACTGGACAAAGACACTATTCTAAACTTCTTGTGGGCACACGAGGATTGATTTCTCGCAATCGCCTCTTTTCCAGTTTTTCTAAATCAAAACTCCACCAGTTTTAAAAATAAGCACAGATTTGTAATCGGAAAAGATTTGGATAAAAGTATTATGTTTAAATCTCAACTGTTTTTAAAAATAAGCAAAGATTTGTAATCGGAAAAGATTTGGATAAAAGTATTATGTTTAAATCTCAACAGTTCAACTGCTACATAGCACAATGTACATTTTCAGACATAAAATGACGTGACATTTCTACCCAAAAAAGTGATGTTTCTAGTAGTCTGGGATCGGACGTACCCCTCAAGGATCCAAGCGGCAAGCAATATCTTTCAGGAAAAGAAACGTTTGTCAAGATCGGTTGAGACCTGCACTACGTGAGAGCAGTATTTGTGTACTGTTCTGCCCACAACATGGAGTACGTGAAAGGAGTATTTGTGTTCTGTTCTGTCCACATTGCGCACTATGTGAGTGCAGTATATGGGTTCTGTTTTGTCCACAACCTGAACTATGTGAGAGCAGTCTTTGTGTTATGTTCTGTGCTGCTCACAACATGCACTACGTGAGATGAGTCTTTTTTGGTCTGTGCTGCCCACAACATGCACTACGTGAGAGCAGTTTTTGAACTGCCGCCCTCAGCTTGGCTTGGCTTGCCGCCCTCAGCTTGGTCTAAGGATTAACCCCAAAAGGGTATATATAAGTCAGCAGAGCTAGCGAGATGAGTTTTGCAGCTACAGGGCCAGATTTTTGCATGGATACTTCTTATGGGTGCAGCTCAAAATTCTGCTTTGGGCGCAGTGATCCAATTACTGGAACTGTGACAATTGCGTTTTTCTCGAATTTCGGCCAACATTTCGATTTTGACCTAAAATTTGGGCACCCGGTTTGTTCAAATGAGATTTTTGCAGAGCACGATCGTTTTGGCAATACATGTCCCTTTTCAATGGCGTTGAGATCATGAAAAAGCTTCAGTAGAACCAGAGTTATGACATTTTTGAACTGCCGCTTTCAGCTTGGCTGGCGGGCAGTCTAAGGATTCACCCCAAACAAGTATATGGCGCAGAGCGCAATAGGTGACCGCGGAGCGTTTTCCCCCTTCCACATTCAACGGAAGAGATGCCAAAAATGAAGGAATGTTTTCATTGTAAGGGTGAGCATTTTTTCTCAAAAGGTTCTCTGGTCTGTGGTTTCTCAGCCAATTTCAAAAGTAAGCACATATTAAGAATCGGTATATATGACTTGTGAATCTAAAAACCAAAGTCTTCTGTGCAATTATCAGCCGTTCAGCACCTACTGCTTATTGATGCTATCAGCACATGTGAACGTTTGTCCCTCAAGAAGGTAAGTCTGTGGTTTCCCAACCATTTTCAAAAGTAAGCACAGATTTGGAAACGTTGTATACGACTTGTGAATCAAAAAACCAAAGTCTTCTGTTCAATTATCAGCCGTTCAGCTGCTACTGATTATTGATGCTATTGTCATGCATAAAAGTTTGTCACTCAAGAGGATAAGTCTGGTTTCTCAACCATTTTCAAAAGTAAGCACAGATTTGGAATCGTTGTATACGGCTTGTGAATCAAAAAACCAAAGTCTGCTGTTCAATTATCAGCCGTTCAGCTGCTACTAATTATTGATGCTATTGTCACGCATGAAAGTTTGTCACTCAAGAGGATAAGTCTGTGGTTTCTCAACCATTTTCAAAAGTAAGCACAGATTTGGAATCGTTGTATACCACTTGTGAATCAAAAAACCAAAGTCTTCTGTTCAATTATCAGCCGTTCAGCTGCTACTGATTATTGATGCTATTGTCATGCATGAAAGTTTGTCACTCAAGAGGATAAGTCTGTGGTTTCTCAACTATTTTCAAAAGTAAACACAGATTTGGAATCTTTATATACGGCTTGAGAACAAAAAAACTCCCGTCTTCTGTGCAATTCGCAAGATTAAAGGTGCTACAGCGCGAAAACACTATATTGCAGTTTTCAAACCGTTCTACCCCAAAAAGTAATGTGTCAAATGCTCAAATTCCAGGTCTACCCCTCCAGATCTTCCTAAAATAGCATTACCTTTATATATATATACCCCAGGACAAAAGTTTAGTAACCTCTATAGACCGCGGAGCGGCCCTTCGGACCGCTCCGCGGTCAAAAACACCTAAGTCCCAGACCCCGTTTTTAGAGAAACGTCAGCCCACAGGGTAGAGACTATAATTAATTAGAATACTTTTTGACCTAGAATTTCAATTAAAACATATCGCACACCATCATTTGATCAACTAAATTTGATAGGTTTAATTAGCAGTAAATTGCTCAATCAATCATTCATACTATTTATAGATTGCCATGGTTCCAGACATAAAAGAAATAACCGGCTTGCCCATAGTTGAAGCCCTTGATATAGTTGTGTTCCGTTTTGCCCACAACCTGCATTACGTGAGAGTAGTATTTCCGTTCTGTTCTGCCCACAAAGAGGACACCATGAGAGTCGTCTTTGTGTTATGTTCTGCCCACATTGCATACTATTTGAGAGTAGTCTTTGTGTTCTGCTTTGTCAACAATCTGCACTGCACGAGAGCATTATTTGTGTTCTGTTCTGCCCACAACATGCACTACGTGAGAGCAGTAGCTGTATTATGTGCTGCCCACAACCAGCACTCCGTGGGAGCAGTCTTTCTGTTCCGCTCTGCCCATAACCTGCACTACGTAAGATCAGTCTTTGTGTTCCATTCTGCCCAAAACTTGAACAACGTGAGAGCAGTCTTTGTGTTCTGTTCAGCCCACAACCTGCACTACATGAGAGCAGTCTTTGTGTTCTGTTCTGCCCACAACCTGCACTACGTGAGAGCAGTCTTTGTGTTCTGTTCTGCCCACAACCTGCACTACATGAGAGCAGTCTTTGTGTTCTGTTCTGCCCACAACATGCACTACGTGAGAGCAGTCTTTGTGTTCTGTTCTGCCCACAACCTGCACTACATGAGAGCAGTCGTTGTGTTCTGTTCTGCCAACAACCTGCACTACGTGAGAGCAGTCATTGTGTTTTGTGTTGCCCACAACCTGCATTACGTGAGAGCAGTCTTTGTATTTTTTTTTGCATACAACCTAAACTGTGTGAGAGCAGTCTTTGTGTTCTGTTTTGCCCACAGCCTGTACTAAGTCAGAGCAGTCTTTCTATTCTGTTCTGCCCACAACATGCACTACGTGAGAGCAGTCTTTCTGTTCAGTTCTGCCCACAACTTGCGCAACATTAGAGCATTCGTTGTGTTATGTTCTGCCCACATTGCGCACTATGTGAGAACAGTCTGTGTGTACATTAGATTGATAGAAATGTCGTTTGAAAATAACTGCTCTCTGGTATCCATTGTGAAAAATCTTGAAGGTAAGTGTAGAGACGGAAATGCGTCTAGTGGTCATTTTTGGGGACATTTTCCTGCATGCCAGGGATTTTTGACTGATTGCGCTTTGTCATTTTTAGTTTTGAAACAAAAACATTAACAAATTGGTTAAAAAAATTGTTGTGGGCAGCTTATTGAGGGGGATTGAAGCTTAGTGATGTTATTTTCAATAGATAATTTTAATACAAATGCAAAAATAAATTTTATCACATTGTAAGGAAGGAAAAAATAAAAGTGTCATAAATTTATCTGTAATTTATCTGAATATGTTGTACCAGTCTGTTACAGGTTGTTTGCTCACTCCAATGAACGAAGCCAAATTTTGAAAGTTCATTTCAGGATGGTTGCTCCAGAGCTATAGAAGTTTTTTTGCTCGTTCTAGTTGTCTGCTGCTGAAGAAGGGGCCCTGGTAGAGCGAGTGGTAGGTCCAGCTAGTTCCGGCGTGGGGGTCGGACACGATGATTACCGCACACGCTGATTGTGACCGCACATTCCTATTAGTTGCAAGTGAGCGATTTTTGTCTGTGAGTGTAGACCCATAGGCATCAGCCAACCCCTTGGCCAGCAGCCGCTACACCTTTAGACACCCAATTTTTAGCATAAAATCAGGGTCAATTTAATCAAGCAGAAAGCAACCCGCAAAAATGAACGAAAAAAAGGCCAATAACTCTGCTGGCTGGGTTCAATAGGCACCGGAATGGTTCTGCTTTCGCGGCCTGCAAGCTCTCCCACTGATCTCCAAATGCAAATGAGTTGTAGTTGGTGCAAGACATGCTCATCTTGGAGACGATGTAGCTGGGCGAATTCTGGAGCATAATGCTGGTGCTCTGACTGTCGTGAGACTCCTCCGCCTGGATGAGGCAGGGGCTTAGTCTGAAAGTGGAAGGAAAGAAGGGAGAGGAGTAGTTGCCTGATGATGGCGAATGACCTGCTTCATGCGGGCGGAGAAGCGGCCGCTGCGGTGTCCGCTGCTCCCCGTGCTTTGGATGGAGAAGTGGGAGGCGGGTGTCTGAATAGCCTCCTCCTAGCCCTCTTCACCTCCTGCTAGAGCCAAAAGAGGCGCCCAACGGACTGGAGGCTCACGCGGGAGGCTCGTGACTCGCCCGAGGTCGGCGCCATGAAGAATGAGGAACGACTCCCGTCCCCTCCGTCTCAACGAAGAAGAAAGGATTTGGAGAGAAAGGAAATGGGAAGGACTGGGAGCAGACAGTTGGTGCTGGGAGACTCGGAGTGTTTGTGTCGCGAGCGCTTCGTCTCGTCGTCCTGGTCCAGGGCTCGGATGCGATCGCCCAGTTTCTTCATCACCCTATCACATTGGCCCTACTTTCACTGCTGGCAAGGTCTAGAAAGAGCAGGAGGCAAGGACTCGGTTTTCTTGGCCCGGCCGATTTCCTTTCGCGTCTTCTCCAGCTGGGCCTTGGCATTCTCCAGCCGCCTACAAATAGTATATGTGGAGGAAAAGGGCAGTAAAAATTTAGTGGGAAACGCGGTGGCCTTGTCCAGCTCATTGGCCTTGGCATCGTAGCGAGAGCGAAGTTGGGACAAGGCCGCCGTCGCGTTCTTCTCCTCCAACAGCTGCAAGTTGGCAGGGAGACTGAGAGAGAAGTGGGTGAAACGAATTTGGCGTAGTAGTCCATCAGGCTCTGCTGCTGCTTCATTTGGAACTCCAGGATTTCGTAGGCCTCCAGCAGAGGGTACTGCAACTGACTGGCCTGCTCATTTGGGACAGAGAAGCAAGGCGACAGTTAGCAATGGGAATTGAGAAGTGGGACTTTGTTGAAGAGAAAGGCTTGATCCTGGAAGTAGCGAGTGAGGCTGGGCGGAGATCGGTTGGTGAGGAGGGCGCCTTCGCCTTCCTTCCTGCACTTGGCGCACTCGGCATTGAGAAGGATGTAGATGAAAGTGGGACTTTGTTGAAGAGAGAGGCTTGATCCTGGAAGTAGCGAGTGAGGCTGGGCGGAGATCGGTTGGTGAGGAGGGCGCCTTCGCCTTCCTTTCCGCACTTGGCGCACTCGGCATTGAGAAGGATGTAGATGAAAGTGGGACTTTGTTGAAGAGAGAGGCTTGATCCTGGAAGTAGCGAGTAAGGCTGGGCGGAGATCGGTTGGTGAGTAGGGTGCCTTCGCCTTCCTTCCCGCACTTGGCGCACTCGGCATTGAGAAGGATGTAGATGAAAGTGGGACTTTGTTGAAGAGAGAGGCTTGATCCTGGAAGTAGCGAGTGAGGCTGGGCGGAGATCGGTTGGTGAGGAGGGCGCCTTCGCCTTCCTTCCCGCACTTGGCGCACTCGGCATTGAGAAGGATGTAGATGAAAGTGGGACTTTGTTGAAGAGAGAGGCTTGATCCTGGAAGTAGCGAGTGAGGCTGGGCGGAGATCGGTTGGTGAGGAGGGCGCCTTCGCCTTCCTTCCCGCACTTGGCGCACTCGGCATTGAGAAGGATGTAGATGAAAGTGGGACTTTGTTGAAGAGAGAGGCTTGATCCTGGAAGTAGCGAGTAAGGCTGGGCGGAGATCGGTTGGTGAGTAGGGTGCCTTCGCCTTCCTTCCCGCACTTGGCGCACTCGGCATTGAGAAGGATGTAGATGAAAGTGGGACTTTGTTGAAGAGAGAGGCTTGATCCTGGAAGTAGCGAGTGAGGCTGGGCGGAGATCGGTTGGTGAGGAGGGCGCCTTCGCCTTCCTTCCCGCACTTGGCGCACTCGGCATTGAGAAGGATGTAGATGAAAGTGTGACTTTGTTGAAGAGAGAGGCTTGATCCTGGAAGTAGCGAGTGAGGCTGGGCGGAGATCGGTTGGTGAGGAGGGCGCCTTCGCCTTCCTTCCCGCACTTGGCGCACTCGGAAGCTCAATCCTCTTCTTTCCATTCTCCATCCTATCAGAAGAAGCAGTTGGTGGGGATAACTCTTGATGCAGTTGGTGCAGAAGAGGTGCTGGCAGGGGAAGAGAGCCATGCGAAGCTTCTCCTTCAGCAGCAGCTTCATGCACTTGTTGCAGTGAACCCAGTCCATCCTCCTAGGCCTTCTGCTGTGCCTGGGATTTGCGAAGCGGGCTGTTGTGAGACGGACTGAGTGCAGATGCGAGAAGGCTGCGAGTTGCACAATCGAATGGCAGTCAAAACAGAGGCCTTCTTTAATTTGCGCGAGAGCGTCATTTTCTTCCCTCATTCTTCGGCTCCATGATGACAGGAATAAAATGACGTGGTGTAATTGTTCGTGAAAGAAATGAGTGTATGAAGGACATTTGACTTAAATCATGAAGTAAGAAGATTATAAGCTCGTTCTTCATACACACTCAAATGCAGAAGCTGTGCCGTCGTCCTAATCGTTGTCATTTTCACAATTGAGGGCACAAAAACGGAAGAACGCAATGTAACAACAATTTTTTCATTCGTCTCCCCTTTTTCGCAAGCAGGAATGATTCAATTGGATGTTATTGACGGCCATGAAGTGAAGCCTGGCCTACCTTTTTGTGGGGTAAGGCAGGAGGCACTAAATTGGCTAGAAATGATACCGCATTCCTCTCTCAGCACGCAAGACTTTTTTCATTCCCACTATACAACGCCATAGATCGTTATTGGAATTAAGTTTTTCTACCTTCTGTCATGTTATACATTTAGCCGCAGGAAACACCGGTATTTGTCTCCCAACTAGTACATTTACCATTTTCATTTTCTTCGAAAAACAGCCTACTGTTGCAACTGCAGATGACGCATCAGTTATTAGCTTTCCACATCTCAGCATGTGGGGTAGCTGCAAATTGAAAGTAATTGGTGCAGTCGCCCTGAGGATGTACCCTCTTTTCAACTCTGCAAAACATGTGTCAAGCAACTGTCGCCTTGGGCACGAACATAGCTCTGATGCTCTTTCGAATAACAAACGCAAGGCCTCATCCCATTTCACCTCCATTCGAACGACCTTGTTTTGGAGAACCATTATTCGATTACTTTCGCTCACTGCGGATTTGGTGGAAATGTGTTGGAAGGAGCAGAGCGATGAGAGTGCTGGTAGCAGTGCTGTTGGGCTTGTTGCTCACCATCCAAACCTCGGCCATTCCACCCTTCTTCCTCCGCAACTCCCACCTCTCCTACGTGAACGAGCTGAAGAAGCACCCGCAATCAATCTTGGTTCAGCGCCCCCTCTTTCCTGGATCCCGCTCAAGCAGGACGTTGAGGAGGTGGACGGGGCTGCGGAGCTGAGTGAAGAAAGCAGACGAGCAGCGGAGAGAGCTGCGGAGCAAATGATGTCCCTCATTTTAGCCTTCATGGGCAGGAAAGTATTCCCCTGCCCCCTTCTCCCCTGCCATTACTCCGTCTGAGACAAATTGAGAGTCTGGACGTGAGGACGCCGCATCTCGGAGCCTCGCCTCTCGTCCTCCCCGCCTGGATCAACTTTCCCAAATCTTAACTCTCTCCCATGCCCTGTGCCCAGCCCCCAGTTCTCGCCAGCACAAATAAACTCATCGACTAAAGTGGCCAAGCAAAAGGAGAGACAGGATGGCAAAAAGAGAAGGGCAGATCATCTGTCGGGGAATTCCTCACGAATTTCGACGAGGCGACGAATGTTCTCTCCTTGACGGGCCTTCTCCGCCTCCACACCGCGCCGACGCTGGGCCCGCTGAGCCTCCTCATTCATGTACACCCAGCAGACACTCAATCCACTCACTCTCTCCCATCACAAACTACAAAACAATTCAAAACAATTCACGTGACGGCCGTAATGAGGGCTGAGGCGGCCAGGAAGCGACGGCCGAAGCTGAAGCGCTTGCGGATTGCCTCTAGCTCATCCTTCGTCAGGCCTTCTCTCTTCAATTTTTGCTGTCTACCGGAGCTACGCACTTCGTCTCTCCTGCATTACGCTAGGTGCGGGGTGGCTAGATCTGAGCGACCGTTGCAAGCTCCAAGCTCCAAGCCTCATCTTGAGGCTGCCAAAGGAGTGCAGTTTTCGATGCTAGCTTTCCATGCTGAGATTTAAATGTGAGGGAGCAGGTGGAATGCTGAGGCCAAGGCGAGGCAGCAATTTTATCGAAATACTGAGTGAAAACAATGAGTTCATCGTCGCCATAGTTTGAGTACGCGATCCTTGCCGCCGGAGACGACGCGGGTACCGTCCGGGGACCAGTCCACCGTGTACACCTCATCCGCGTGCCCCGGCAGGTCCATAGACAGACCTCGCTTTGCCAGACTCCAAACCTCAATCCCAGCCTCCCTCTTTCTCCTTTTATTGCCAAAGATCCAAGAAAATAATTCAGGCAACCTTGAGAGTGGAGTCAGCAGAGCCGGAGACAAGCAGGCGGGAGTCAGCCGAGAATGCAATCTGGAAGCTGTTCTGCCATTGAGTAGGGTGGTGGAATGGGCTGTGGAAGAGTGGAGAAGCCTGATAGACGGCCTGAACGTGTCCGCGGAAGGTGGCCAGGAACTTGCCGCTCCGCCCGCACCAGAGCTTCACGGACTTGTCGAAGGAGGCGCTGCAGAGCCAGCGCCCGTCCGGACTGAAGGCCACCTTAAGTCCCAGCCAGAGCTTCGCCTCCTTAGCTCTCATAGGGTTGTGTGACCTGATTGACGAGCTGTTGGTGTCCGGTCATGCGAGCCAGGGGCTTCTTGCCCGACGAGAGACTCCATAGGAAGAGGCTGAAGTCGTCGGAGCCGGAGCAGAGGAGCTCCTCCCCGGCACCCTTGGCCGCCGCCCATCGCTCCTGCGCTCCTTTCACCTGAAGGGTAGTTGGCTAAGCTGGGCCCAGTTCCCAGAAGGAAGTAAGGACCAGCTGCTTGGTAGGAGTGTCAGCGATGGCTCCCTTGCCCTCCTGCAGGAGCCTTGGCAGGAAGGGTCCATTGCGTAGGGCGTAGTCGGTGTTGAGGGCCATGGTGTTCACCCAGTGCCCGTGGCCGGACAGGGTGCGGCAGAGGACGCCATCGCTGCCTCGCCACACCTGCGCCAGGCTCAGGCTTCTAGCCCTGAGGAGGGCAGAGAGAAAACTTTGATGCTGCGGTCCTGGGAGGCGGAGTAGATGAGGTCGTCGCCGCCCCATCGGAGCCAGGAAACAGCTCTCGTGTGCCCACTCAGCACCCGCTCAGTCTGGCCTCGACATCGGTCCCAAATCCGCACGTCACCATCCTCCAAATAAGCACTGGATTACCTTTTTGGTTGATATTAAATACCTTCATGTAATATGTTGACTCTTTCCAAAATGTAAGCACAGTAGTGATTTATTCACATGAAATTTAGACGTTTCGAAGTATAACCTTCTTCCTCAGTAACAATAGATTTCTGACACTTGTCAGAACAAACACAATAATAACTATTAAAAAAGTTAAAGATAGACATTTAAAACCAAATATGATTCCAAGGTATTTTAGTGTGCTGTATTAGGACGTAGTAGTGGTAGAACACCATTTGGAATGGCATGCTGTCTTTGTACATTGGTTAGGTCAACAATCACTCGAGTTTCATTCATTTTGATGCATAGGGCCTCTGCTGCTTTGCGTTCATGTTGCTGGTTACACTTATGTATTACCTTAGCGGAGTCAAATTCTGGACCATGATTGCTCCCCTGATGATCTTTGAAAACATTATGTTGGCTATCGTTGCACCAATTGCTTTTGTGTTCCTTGATTCTTGATTCCAGGTGCCTTTTGGTCTCACCTATATACATCTTGTTGCATTTGCACTTAATTTGGTATACAACGTTTGTCTGCAGCCTGTCTTCATATTTGCATTTTGGTCTGCTGCCTAAAAGGTGCCATAGTTTTGGTCCTGTAGTTGGGATTATCCGTATATATCCAGGGCGTACAGTGTTTTTTTGTGCAAACAGGGTTTTCTCATTGAAGTATGGCGTTTTGACGTTAATGCATTCTCGTTCATCGTTACCTAAGCAGATAGCCGATTCTCTCTCGTGCAAGATCTTGTTTGTTGTTTTATGTATGATGGATGCAGGGTAGCCATAAGATTTGAATTTCTGGATGAGGTACTTTATTTCAGTGTTCAGTAGGTGGGTGTTGCTGCAGTATTTTTTAGCTCTGTGGGTTTCACAACGAAGTGAAGATAGTTTATAGGACAAAGGTGCACACGAGTCAAAGGGCATGACATAGTTGGTGTTGCATGGTTTGCGGTAAACTGAGGTAATAGGGTACCATTGGTCACGGCCATCATCGTTCAGTTGTATTCCGCGTCTTACATTAACGTCCAAGAAGGGCAGACATCCATATTTCTCTTCCTCCCAGGTAACTTTTAGTGATTTGCATTTCTGGTTTAGGTGTCGGACAAAATGCTCCCACTGGTTGTCTTCATCAGTGATCACCATAAAGGAATCGTCCACATATCTGTAGTAGCAGTGTATAGTAATGTTGTGTTCACTCGCTTCCTGTTTAATGTTTCTTTCCCAATGTTCCAAGTAGATGTCAGCAAGAGGACCACTGTGTGAGGCGCCCATCGGGAGACCTTTCTTCTGCCTGAAGTACTGTTTAACACCTCCTGTTTCAATGCATCCATAAGTGTTCTCTGTGCAATAGCTTAAAATTTGGCAAATTTCATCCGGCTCTAAAGATGTTTTCTCTTTCCAGTACCTAGAAATATGTAGCTTGCGTAGTAGGATACCTATAGATTCTTTGACAGGAATGCTGGGGTAAAGCTGTTCAAAGTCCAAACTGACCATTCTGGATTTCATGGGAAAGGGGGAATCTTCCTTTATCCTCTCAATGAATTCATAACCATTTTTGATTCTGGACAGAGGTGGTAGTAAGTTGTTGATTATTTGACTGATCTTTTTAGAAGCCTCAGCCTGTATTGCGTGGAAGCCTGGTAGCACTGGTCTAAATTTCAAGTTTGCTTTCCAAGTGTCTATGTCGTTGTTGTTCTTTGGAGGTTCATTGAATTTATGCGTTTTTGGCATGATGTATGCACTCCCTGGTAGGCCGGCGCTTTTTTGGAGGCTAATGTATTCCACATACCTGTTGTTGTTGTTATTTTTCAGAGCGGTTATTTTTGCTTTTCCCTTTCCCTTAATAGTATCCAAATTGTCAAGAAAGATTTGTTTTATGAGCGTTTGATATGCTTCATTGCTACGTTTCCATGCTCGTTCATCAACTTTTTCATAACTTTCTGGGTTTAAGAAGGTTAGTTCAAGATGGTATTCGACGTAAGCCTGGTCCATAACTACTAATGACTGGGCTTTGTCAGCCTTCAGGAAGTACACATGTTCATTTTTAATCAGGCTTAGCAAACCTTTGTTCGTACTGTCTTTTGTCTTGTTTCCTTGGTTGATATTATTTTTGATGGTGTGTACAAGCCCTTGTAGCATGTCGCTTCTTGTTACCATACTGTAGTTTTGTTTCTGGAGTGATTGATCAAAACCAACAAGGTGTGTGGCAATGTTAATTGGGTTATGGCGGTGAGAATGAGGTATAAAATTTGGGCCTTTGTTCAGAGTTTCCATTTCATTACACCCAAGAGTCCTGCCTGAGAGGTTAATCACTTTCCATGGGTTAGAAGGAAGAGCTGCGTTTGCTTGTTGTTTATTAGCCATGAGATACCTGTACTTTTTCGCTTTTGTCTTCTCATATTGGACCAGCTTGTTCTTGTATTCAGCAGCAATCTCCTGATGAATAGTATCATTCCGTTCATTTAGTGTGTCTCTTGCCAATAGGTGTTTAAGATCAGTAAGTCTTTTGGAGAGATGTTCTTTTTGAACTTTGAAGTCACGTAACTTTAAGAAATATACTTAAACATCAGGTTATACTTCGAAACGTCTAAATTTCATGTGAATAAATTACTACTGTGCTTACATTTTGGAAAGAGTCAACATATATAAAACATTTTGATTGACATATATAAAAACATTTTAGATAAATAACATAATATAACCACAACCGCATCCCAAAATTTACAAAGTTAATAATATTTCAATAAGCAAAATAACAACAAACCAAAAACATAATTCTCATAATCGATACACGTTCATGTTCATTTAATCACTAAGACGACAATTATTGGTGTTTTCTGAAGCATTGACAGTATCATCATTTGAAACACTTTGCGTTTTTTCATGTTCATAGCAAGTGGCATCCTTATCATTCTGTAGAGAGGAATTATCAAGACACTGTCGTGATCCACTTGTTTGAGCTATAATGTCCCGCATTTCTTTAATATGCGGCTCCACTTCTTGATAAATTATCCATTCTAGCTTAGCCCTCAATTTAGCGTATTTTGTGCTACTTTTAGGAATAGAGTGCATTTGGTTAATTATTTTTTCTTGTGGGTCGATTATCAGTTCTTTCATGGTTTGCTCGTTGTAAACAAACGGTGGCTGCACACATGATGGTAAAACATCTTTTTGATATTTAACTTGCGCTAAATCTTCATCAACCGCTGTGTTACTGTGCTTATGCTGTATGACACGTTTCTTCTCAGTTTTTCGAATGCGCCATTGGAATAAAACATTACAGCTCCAGTGAAAAAACAAGCATATTCCCATGACACTAAAAAGTAGCAAAATAGATATCCACCCCATTTCAGATGGCCAAGTGCCCTCTACTTGATCAAATTCAAACATATTGTCTCTGGTCCTTTTGACAACATTTCCGGCCTGTAATTTGTATCCTGTTTTAAGCCACGGGTAAGCCACTTTGACAGCAAGAGTTTCATTGTCATAATAACCTAACTTAACCAGTCTTCTGTATTTTGCCATTTTTTTTATTTTTATATATATTTGCTTGGCTGGATATAAAATACTTGCTTTCTGATGCGAATTTTGCGAGATCTAAAATGTACATGATTTCAGGGAGCTGTTATGTCAGCACCAAGCAGGACATTTTTGGACTATAGAAGTTACTAAATGCTGGGAACGGGCGAATTCTCAACGAAACATGAGACACTTTTTCCCCGAAAGCTAATATTATTTTAGGAAGATCTGGAGGGGTAGACCAGGAATTTGAGCACTTTAAACAATACCTTTTTGGGTAGAAAGGTTTAAAAACTGCAATATAGAGTTTTTGCGTTGAAGCACCTCTTTTCTTGAGAATTGCACATAAGACTTTGGTTTTTTGATTCACAAGTCGTATATAACGATTCCAAATCTGTGCTTACTTTTGAAAATGGTTGAGCAAACACATACTTTCCCTCTTGAGTGACAAACTTTCATGCATGCCAATATAATCAATAAACAGTGGCAGCTGAACGGCTAAGAATGGCACAGTAGACTTTGTTTTTTTGACTCACAAGCTGTATATACCAATTTTAAATCTGTGCTTACCTCCTCAAAAATGCCTGGGCCATGGTTCTGCTGGTCCGGCACAACGAGAAAAACAACACCACCAAAAAGAATTGGCTACAGACCACTGTTTTCTCTGCTCGAGGCACAAAATTATCGGCTTCACAGCTGTTATATCAAAGGTGCCCACAACATGCACTACGTGAGAGCAGTGTTTACAGACTGCGTTGCCCACAACATGCACTATGGGATAGCAGAGTTTGCAGTCTGCTCTGCCCACAGCATACACTACATAAGAGCAATCTTCGCAGTCTGCTCTGCCAAAAACTTGCACTACGTGAGATCAGTCTTTGTAGTCTGTGCTGCCCACAACATGCACTATGTGAGTGCAGTCTTGGCAGTCTGTTTTGCCCATAACATGGACTACGGGATAGCAGAGTTTGCAGTCTGCTTTGCCCACAACAGGCACTACGTGAGAGCAGTGTTTACAGTCTGATTTGCCCACAACATGCACTACGTGAGAGCAGTATATGCAGTCTGCTCTGCCTACAATTGGGCTTGCGCGAACGGAGCATTAGCGGAGCGGTAGCGCCAAGCCCCTCTTATCGAGCAACACAACTTAATGCAGCTTTCCCAAAGTTTGCCAGGCTGTAGCTCGTCACACAGACGTCGGAGAGCGCTGCAAATAGGCTCATTCGACGCGCCGTGGTCGAATTGTGGGGGTCCTCCTTTGACAAAAATTTTTTAGAGCCATATTGAAATAGTTATTTTAAAAAAACTTTTTAAAAAAAATCGCCGGCGCCCCCGGCCCCCGTCCCTGTCCGTCCGCTCCCCGTCCGTCCGTCCGTCCGTCCGTCCGTCCGTCCGTCCGTCCGTCCGTCCGTCCGTCCGTCCGTCCGTCCGTCCGTCCGTCCGTCCGTCCGTCCGTCCGTCCGTCCGTCCGTCCGTCCGTCCGTCCGTCCCCCCCCCCCCCCTGCCCGCCCGTCCGCCCCCCCCCCCCCCCCCCCCCCCCCCCCCCCCCCCCCCCCCCCCCCCCCCCCCCCCCCCCCCCCCCCCCCCCCCCCCCCCCCCCCTCCGTCCGTCCGTCCGTGCGCAGTGTTGCAGACACTTTGGCAGCTTCTGGGGCTGAGATATCAACGGTTCTAGGGTAAATCAGGCCAAAAAAGTGTCAAGGCACCTCTATTTTTGGCATTTTCCGCTTTTTTTAGGTCGAAACATCATCTTTTTTGGGTAAAAATCCAGTTTTTGGGGTTTTCTTGATAACCACCTTTTTTTCTTGATAACCAGCTCTATATTTATGCTTTTTACAGGCTTTTTCGACAAAAAACATCACCATATAGGTATTTTTGGACGTAGATTACGATTTTGGATCCCGTTTGCTTCTACCTGGTCTCCTTGGTCTTGCACCAGGCCGTGGTGAACAAGCAGGGCATCATCAACTTCATCTCAAGGCATTTTAAAGGGTTTTTGGTCCTACAAATAGCATCATATAGGTATTTTTGGACGTAGATTACGATTTCGGCACCCGTTTGCTTCTACCTGGTCTCCTTGGTCTTGCACCAGGCCGTGGTGAACAAGCAGGGCATCATCAACTTCATCTCAAGGCATTTTAAAGGGTTTTTGGACCTACAAATAGCATCATATAGGTATTTTTGGACGTAGATTACGATTTCGGCACCCGTTTGCTTCTACCTGGTCTCCTTGGTCTTGCACCAGGCCGTGGTGAACAAGCAGGGCATCATCAACTTCATCTTAAGGCATTTTAAAGGGTTTTTGGTCCTACAAATAGCATCATATAGGTATATTTGGACGTAGATTACGATTTCGGCACCCGTTTGCTTCTACCTGGTCTCATTGGGCTTGCACCAGGCCGTGGTGAACAAGCAGGGCATCATCAACTTCATCTCGAGGCATTTTAAAGGGTTTTTGGTCCTACAAATAGCATCATAAAGGTATTTTTGGACGTAGATTACGATTTCGGCACCCGTTTGCTTCTACATGGTCTCCTTGGGCTTGCACCAGGCCGTGGTGAACTAGCAGGTCATCATCAACTTCATCTTGATGCATTGCAAAATGTTTTTGGCTTATACACAGCACCATATAGGTAATTTTGATGTAAATTACAATGATGGTGGCCATATCCTCCAAACTGTTCTTCAAGGGCTTGCACCAGGTTGTGGTGAACAAGCATCTCATCATCAACTTTGTCTTGCGTCATTCTAAAGGATTTTTGGTCTCAGAAGTAGCACCATATATAGATTATGGTACAGGTGCCCATTTGCTTCTAGCTGATTTTAATGGGCTTCACCAGGCCGTGGTGAACAAGCAGATGATCACCAACCCCATCTTCGTCTCCATGCATAGGGGCCTTGCCCCTGTATGAAAATTATAACTCAACTAATGGGTAAATGCTGCGAAATTTGGGAGCCAACTACATTTTGACCAAATCAATTGCCATTAAAGTAAGGTGCTCGCTTATCATTAATTAATCCAGTTTTACATTGGACTGACAATAATTTTTACAGTGCACAAAGTTCACAATCTAAGGTATAAAACTTATTTATTTGCTAAGAAAAATTTCATCCACTTCAATCGCAAGTAGAATTCAAATTAAGCTGAATAAAAAATTTCCGCTACTTCAATTGCAGGTAAACTATAGATAAGAGATACTTTTTGGGTTAGTATAACCCACTATATAATAATATACACTGCGTGAGTGCAGTCTTTACAGTCGGCTTTGCCCACATCATGCACTACGTGAGAGGAGTCTTTGCAGTATGTTCTGCCCAAAACTTGCACTACATAAGAGCAATCTTCGCAATCTGTTCTGCCAAAAACTTGCACTACGTGAGATCAGTCTTTGCAGTCTAATCTGCCCACAACATGCACTACGTGAGAGCGGTGTTTACAATCTGATTTGCCCACAACATGCACTACGTGAGAGCAGTATATGCAGTCTGCTCTGCCTACAATATACACTGCGTGAGTGCAGTCTTTACAGTCTGCTTTGCCCACATCATGCACTACGTGAGAGGAGTCATTGCAGTCTGTTCTGCCCAAAACTTGCACTACATAAGAGCAATCTTCGCAGTCTGCTCTGCCAAAAACGTGCACTACGTGAGAGCAGTCTTTGTAGTCTAATCTGCCCACAACATGCAGTATGTGCGAACAATTTTAGCAGTCTGCTCTGCCCACAACATGCAATACGTGAGAGATGTCTTTGCAGTCTGCTCTGCCCACAACAGACACTACGTGAGAGCAGTCTTTGCAGTCTGCTTTGCCACAACATGTAATACGGGAAAGCAATATTTTCAGTCTGATCGGCCCACAACTTGCACTACGTGAGACCATTCTTTGCATTCTGCTTTGCCCACAACATGTACTACGTGAGAGCAGTGTTTACAGTCTGCTTTGCCCACAACATGCACTATGGGATAGCAGAGTTTGCAGTCTGCTTTGCCCACAACATGCACTACGTGAGAGCAGTGTTTACAGTCTGATTTGCCCACAACATGCACTATGGGATAGCAGAGTTTGCAGTCTGCTTTGCCCACAACATGCACTATGGGATAGCAGAGTTTGCAGTCTGATTTGCCCACAACATGCACTACGCGAGCGCAGTCTTTACAGTCTGCTTTGCCCACAACATGCACAACGTGAGGGCAGTCTTCGCAGTATGCTCTACCAAAAACTTGCACTACGTGAGAGCAGTCTTTGTAGTCGAATCTGCCCACAACATGCAGTATGTGCGAACAATTTTAGCAGTCTGCTCTGCCCACAACATGCAATACGTGAGAGCTGTCTTTGCAGTCTGCTCTGCCCACAACAGACTACGGGAGAGCAGTCTTTGCAGTCTGCTTTGTCCACAACGTGTAATATGTGAAAGCAATACTTTCAGTCTGATCTGCCCACAACATGCACTACGTGAGACCATTCTTTGCATTCTGCTTTGCCCACAACATGTACTACGTGAGAGCAGTGTTTACAGTCTGCTTTGCCCACAACATGCACTATGGGATAGCAGAGTTTGCAGTCTGCTGTGCCCACAACATGCACTACGTGAGAGCAGTGTTTACAGTCTGCTTTGCCCACAGCATGCACTAAGTGAGAGCAGTATATGAAGTCTGCTTTGCCTACAATATGCACTGCGCGAGCGCAGTTTTTACAGTCTGCTTTGCCCACAACATGCACTACGTGAGGGCAGTCTTTGCAGTCTGCTCTGTCCACAACATACACTACATAAGAGCAATCTTCGCAGTCTGCTCTGCCAAAAACTTGCACTACGTGAGATCAGTCTTTGCAGTCTAATCTGCCCACAACATGCACTACGTGAGAGCAGAGTTTACAGTCTGCGTTGGCCACAACATGCACAATGGGATAGCAGAGTTTGCAGTCTACTTTGCCCACAACATGCACTACGTAAGAGCAGTGTTTACAGTCTGCTTTGCCCACAACATGCACTACGTGAGAGCAGTATATGCAGTCTGCTCTGCCCACAACATGCACTACGTGAGAGCTGTCTTTGCAGTCGGCTCTGCCCACAACATGCATTACGTGAGAGCAGTCTTTGCAGTCTGCTCTGCCCACTACATACACTACATAAGAGTAGTCGTTGCAGCAGCTCTGCCCAAAACATGCACTATGTGAGATCAGTCATTGTAGTCTGCGCTGCCCACAACATGCACTATGTGAGAGCAGTCTTTGCAGTCTGCTTTGCCCACAACATGCACTAAGGTATAGCAGAGTTTGCAGTCTGATTTGCCCACAACATGCACTACGTGAGAGCAGTGTTTACAGTCTGTTTTGCCCATAACATGCACTACGTGAGAACAATATATGCAGTCTGCTCTGCCTACAACAGACACTACGTGAGAGCAATATTTTCAGTCTGATCTGCCCACAACATGCACTACGTGAGACCATTCCTTGCAGTCTGCTTTACCCACAACATGCACTACGTGAGAGCAGTGTTTACAGTCTGCTTTGCCAACAACATACACTACGTGAGAGCACTATATGCAGTCTGCTCTGCCCACAACATGCACTACGTGAGAGCAGTGTTTACAGTCTGCTTTGCCCACAACATGCACTACATGAGAGCGGTATATGCAGTCTGCTCTGCCCACAACATGCACTACGTGAGAGCAGTATATGCAGTCTGCTCTGCCCACAACATGCACTACATGAGAGCTGTCTTTGCAGTCGGCTCTGCCCACAACATGCATTACGTGAGAGCAGTCTTTGCAGTCTGCTCTGCCCACAACATACACTACATAAGAGTAGTCTTTGCAGCAGCTCTGCCCAAAACACGCACTACGTGAGATCAGCCATTGTAGTCTGCGCTGCCCACAACATGCACTATGTGAGAGCAGTCTTTGCAGTCTGCTTTGCCCACAACATGCACTAAGGGATAGCAGAGTTTGCAGTCAGATTTGCCCACAACATGCACTACGTGAGAGCAGTGTTTACAGTCAGTTTTGCCCATAACATGCACTACGTGAGAACAATATATGCAGTCTGCTCTGCCTACAACAGACACTACGTGAGAGCAATATTTCCAGTCTGATCTGCCCACAACATGCACTATGTGAGACCATTCTTTGCAGTCTGCTTTACCCACATTATGCACTACGTGAGAGCAGTGTTTACAGTCTGCTTTGCCAACAACATACACTACGTGAGAGCAGTATATGCAGTTTGCTCTGCCCACAACATGCACTACGTGAGAGCAGTGTTTACAGTCTGCTTTGCCCACAACATGCACTACGTGAGAGCAGTGTTTACAGTCTGCTTTGCCAACAACATACAATATGTGAGAGCAGTATATGCAGTTTGCTCTGCCCACAACATGCACTAAGGGATAGCAGAGTTTGCAGTCTGATTTGCCCACAACATGCACTACGTGAGAGCAGTGTTTACAGTCTGTTTTGCCCATAACATGCACTACGTGAGAGCAATATATGCAGTCTGCTTTGCCCACAGCATGTACTATGTGAGAGCAATGTTTTCAGTCTGATCTGCCCACAACATACACTACGTGAGACCATTCTTTGCAGTCTGCTTTACCCACAACATGCACTACATGAGAGCAATGTTTTCAGTCTGATCTGCCCACAACATGCACTACGTGAGACCATTCTTTGCAGTCTGCTTTACCCACAACATGCACTACGTGAGAGCTGTCTTTGCAGTCGGCTCTTCCCACAAAATGCACTATGTGAAAGCAGTTTTTGCAGTCTGCTCTGCCCACAACATACACTACATAAGAGCAGTCTTTGCAGCAGCTCTGCCCACAACATGCACTACGGGATAGCAGAGTTTGCAGTCTGCTTTGCCCACAACATGCACTACATGAGAGCAGTGTTTACAGTCTGCTTTGCACACAACATGCACTACGTGAGAGCAGTATATGCTCTGCCTGGTCTGCCGCCGCTTCTAGGCGATGCCATTCGCCTCCCCTCGCTTCCAGCCCTACCCGCTTCAGCGCTTCGAGATGCACTCGGTGATGAAGCACATCTCAGTAGACGTCAAGGGCCCCTTCTGCGTCATCCAGACCCTCCAGGACCCCAACCGTCCTCTGGACCCCCAACAGTGCCGCCAGAAGGAGCACACTATCGAGCAAGTCAAGAAGTGCTGCATTCTGGTCTACACCTGCCAAGTGACCCGAGGAGTCATCCTGGACCTGCTACCCAATCTCGACGGGGTTCGCATCGTCCAGGGTCTGCGACGGATCTGTGGAAGAGTGGGCTACCCACTCACAGTCTACTCAGACAACCACAGTCCACTCCTCTGGGCCACCATCACCCTCTTCGACGAGCACTTCACCAAAGCCTCCGAAGCCGACAAGAAGGAGCTCCTCCGCTTCTTCCCGGCCAAGGGAGCTCGACTCCGCACCATCCCCCCAAACCACTTGCCCTCCGCCGGCATGGTAGAGTGCATGGTGGGCTTGGTGAGCCAAGTCCTGAAGAGGCTGGCAGCCTACAAGACCCTTCACGAGGAAGAGATGAAGGCGCTGGTGCAGGAGACGGAAGCCATCCTCAACTGCCGACCAATCTTCTCCTACGGCGAAGACCCACAGGTCGTCATGCCAGCGCACTTCCTCTACCCCCATCTCCAGCTACTTCTCCCTCCACGGCCTGAAGACACCGTCAGCGACCCGGACTTCGTGCCGACCAAGCTCGCCAAGGAGCTCAGCCAGCAAGAGAAGGTGCTGAATGCCCTGTGGAAAGTCTTTCTCTCCGAACTGAGAGACGTCCTCATCGGCGACCGCAAGCACTACTTCAAGCCTCGCAGAGGAGAAGCAGCCCCCAGCCCCATGGAAGGAGAGCTCGTCACCCCTCACCACTCCTTCCGGATGGGCCACATCACCGGCTTTGCCCCCACCCCCAACCAATCTGTCGTCGAAGACGAGCCGCCAGTGATAGCTAAGGTCCTGACCAGCTACACCACGGCCAAGGGAAAGGTCATCTACGACACCAAGGACCGCCATGTCCGGAACCTCAATCCCCTCATCCACGAACCACGCCCAGAGCAACTACCCCTACCGGAGTACTTGCCCCCCGCAGAGGAAGAGGGTACCATACCCA
>JASANA010008783.1:0-33256 GCA_030248095.1 Ptycholaimellus sp. GST1_10
GAAAAATTACGTCCATCGCAAAAAATGGCCTGGAGATACCACCCAGGCGGACCTTCATGCAAAAAATTAGCCAATTTCATTGAAAAACCGCGGAGTACGGGCCCGGGACAAGACAATATATATATATATATATATATATATATATATATGCGGACAGACGGACACAAAAATGGGGTAACTGCTTAAGCTGGCCTTGGCCGCCCGCCGCTTAGGGCAGGGCGCCCGAGCTCCTCCGGCCGCCGGGCACGGGTGCTACGGCCCCTACGCTTCGCCTAGCATGCTTCGCATGCTCGGCTACGCTCCGGGGCCTCCGCACCCATGCCCTCCGGCCTCCGGAGCTCTGACTGCCCTGCCCTCCGCGGCAGGCGGCCGTCGGCCGCGCAAAAATAGTTCTGAGATACTCTATATTTTGCGATCAGGGGGCGGGAAACCAAGCAATTCAATGTGCACAGCGGACTTCAGCACTCTGTTTACAGCGCTAGAACATGACCTTGTCAAAATTAAGATGAAAGGGATAGTAGAAATTATCATCAGGAAAAACAAGTATATTACAAAAGGGGAATACAACTATATGCATAATAACGAGGACAGAAGGGGGATCAGTTAAGACATAGTATCAGTCGATAAAATGATAGATGCAGTAATTGACGAAGCATATGTAATGTATGCAGGAAAAATATTCAAACAACAAAGGGGAATAGCCATGGGAACTAGCTGTAGTCCTTTAGTTGCTGACCTTGTACTTTCGAAACTGGAATACGACTTCTTAACACTACCTGAGAACTTCACCTTAGCCAAAAAACTCAAGGGGACTCGAAGATATATAGATGACATCCTCAGTTTTGATTCAGACAGTCTAAAGACAGCGGCCCTAAGTATGTACCCAGCCTCTTTACCACTAAGTTTTGACAAGCCTAAAAACGGTAAACTGCCTTTCCTAGATTTGAACCTCAACACAGAGTCAACTGACAGGGAACTATTTGACAAACGGAAAGCTTTTCAATTCAACGTTATCACTCTGCCCGATAAATATAGCAACCAACCTCTACAACTAGGACTCAACACATTTTATAGCCAACTGCTTAGGTATATGCGAATTTGCACCAATTGGAACAAACTTGCAACCGTAGTAGAGGATCTCGTAAAAAACATGCTGGGGAAGAAATACACCAGAAAAGAACTTTGCAACGTGGTCAAACGCCTAAACGAAGCCTATCCAAGTATATTGACCGCTACAGGACGTGGGGGGATCAAGGAATTTAAGAGATTAATCTACAACTGCAGATCTTGAGACACAGGAGGAGGCCGCGAGACGAGCGTACACAAGTCGACCTAGGAGCGAGCGAGGCCAAGGATCAGTGCGCAGGGAATGGACAAGGAATAACTCAACTGGTTTAAAGGTAGAGGACGAAACTTTACAACTCTCCCTGCGCCCATTGATGCTTCTGATGTGGGGTTGCGCTAACTGTGCCTTCCAGATCCAGAACAGGACCACGCAAACCAGATAAAAATTTCTTCCCTCCGCGAACCAAACCCCCCCCCCACTCACCTGCTCCTCATGTTCCGCCTCGGACACACCAACAGCTACATCAATGTCCTCATCTTTGCGTTGGCCCCTCCTTCTTCAGCCTTGAAGGCTTTGTGATGCTGATAACGCTGGTGTTCTACGCACTGCCGCGTCTGTTCATCCTGCTCAACTCCAGCGGAGCCATCAAGCTAAGCCAGGCTCACCTGCTCCTCATGTTCCGCCTCGGACACACCAACAGCTACATCAATGTCCTCATCTTTGCGTTGGCCCCTCCTTCTTCAGCCTTGAAGGCTTTGTGATGCTGATAACGCTGGTGTTCTACGCACTGCCGCGTCTGTTCATCCTGCTCAACTCCAGCGGAGCCATCAAGCTAAGCCAGGCTCACCTGCTCCTCATGTTCCGCCTCGGACACACCAACAGCTACATCAATGTCCTCATCTTTGCGTTGGCCCCTCCTTCTTCAGCCTTGAAGGCTTTGTGATGCTGATAACGCTGGTGTTCTACGCACTGCCGCGTCTGTTCATCCTGCTCAACTCCAGCGGAGCCATCAAGCTAAGCCAGGCTCACCTGCTCCTCATGTTCCGCCTCGGACACACCAACAGCTACATCAATGTCCTCATCTTTGCGTTGGCCCCTCCTTCTTCAGCCTTGAAGGCTTTGTGATGCTGATAACGCTGGTGTTCTACGCACTGCCGCGTCTGTTCATCCTGCTCAACTCCAGCGGAGCCATCAAGCTAAGCCAGGCTCACCTGCTCCTCATGTTCCGCCTCGGACACACCAACAGCTACATCAATGTCCTCATCTTTGCGTTGGCCCCTCCTTCTTCAGCCTTGAAGGCTTTGTGATGCTGATAACGCTGGTGTTCTACGCACTGCCGCGTCTGTTCATCCTGCTCAACTCCAGCGGAGCCATCAAGCTAAGCCAGGCTCACCTGCTCCTCATGTTCCGCCTCGGACACACCAACAGCTACATCAATGTCCTCATCTTTGCGTTGGCCCCTCCTTCTTCAGCCTTGAAGGCTTTGTGATGCTGATAACGCTGGTGTTCTACGCACTGCCGCGTCTGTTCATCCTGCTCAACTCCAGCGGAGCCATCAAGCTAAGCCAGGCTCACCTGCTCCTCATGTTCCGCCTCGGACACACCAACAGCTACATCAATGTCCTCATCTTTGCGTTGGCCCCTCCTTCTTCAGCCTTGAAGGCTTTGTGATGCTGATAACGCTGGTGTTCTACGCACTGCCGCGTCTGTTCATCCTGCTCAACTCCAGCGGAGCCATCAAGCTAAGCCAGGCTCACCTGCTCCTCATGTTCCGCCTCGGACACACCAACAGCTACATCAATGTCCTCATCTTTGCGTTGGCCCCTCCTTCTTCAGCCTTGAAGGCTTTGTGATGCTGATAACGCTGGTGTTCTACGCACTGCCGCGTCTGTTCATCCTGCTCAACTCCAGCGGAGCCATCAAGCTAAGCCAGGCTCACCTGCTCCTCATGTTCCGCCTCGGACACACCAACAGCTACATCAATGTCCTCATCTTTGCGTTGGCCCCTCCTTCTTCAGCCTTGAAGGCTTTGTGATGCTGATAACGCTGGTGTTCTACGCACTGCCGCGTCTGTTCATCCTGCTCAACTCCAGCGGAGCCATCAAGCTAAGCCAGGCTCACCTGCTCCTCATGTTCCGCCTCGGACACACCAACAGCTACATCAATGTCCTCATCTTTGCGTTGGCCCCTCCTTCTTCAGCCTTGAAGGCTTTGTGATGCTGATAACGCTGGTGTTCTACGCACTGCCGCGTCTGTTCATCCTGCTCAACTCCAGCGGAGCCATCAAGCTAAGCCAGGCTCACCTGCTCCTCATGTTCCGCCTCGGACACACCAACAGCTACATCAATGTCCTCATCTTTGCGTTGGCCCCTCCTTCTTCAGCCTTGAAGGCTTTGTGATGCTGATAACGCTGGTGTTCTACGCACTGCCGCGTCTGTTCATCCTGCTCAACTCCAGCGGAGCCATCAAGCTAAGCCAGGCTCACCTGCTCCTCATGTTCCGCCTCGGACACACCAACAGCTACATCAATGTCCTCATCTTTGCGTTGGCCCCTCCTTCTTCAGCCTTGAAGGCTTTGTGATGCTGATAACGCTGGTGTTCTACGCACTGCCGCGTCTGTTCATCCTGCTCAACTCCAGCGGAGCCATCAAGCTAAGCCAGGCTCACCTGCTCCTCATGTTCCGCCTCGGACACACCAACAGCTACATCAATGTCCTCATCTTTGCGTTGGCCCCTCCTTCTTCAGCCTTGAAGGCTTTGTGATGCTGATAACGCTGGTGTTCTACGCACTGCCGCGTCTGTTCATCCTGCTCAACTCCAGCGGAGCCATCAAGCTAAGCCAGGCTCACCTGCTCCTCATGTTCCGCCTCGGACACACCAACAGCTACATCAATGTCCTCATCTTTGCGTTGGCCCCTCCTTCTTCAGCCTTGAAGGCTTTGTGATGCTGATAACGCTGGTGTTCTACGCACTGCCGCGTCTGTTCATCCTGCTCAACTCCAGCGGAGCCATCAAGCTAAGCCAGGCTCACCTGCTCCTCATGTTCCGCCTCGGACACACCAACAGCTACATCAATGTCCTCATCTTTGCGTTGGCCCCTCCTTCTTCAGCCTTGAAGGCTTTGTGATGCTGATAACGCTGGTGTTCTACGCACTGCCGCGTCTGTTCATCCTGCTCAACTCCAGCGGAGCCATCAAGCTAAGCCAGGCTCACCTGCTCCTCATGTTCCGCCTCGGACACACCAACAGCTACATCAATGTCCTCATCTTTGCGTTGGCCCCTCCTTCTTCAGCCTTGAAGGCTTTGTGATGCTGATAACGCTGGTGTTCTACGCACTGCCGCGTCTGTTCATCCTGCTCAACTCCAGCGGAGCCATCAAGCTAAGCCAGGCTCACCTGCTCCTCATGTTCCGCCTCGGACACACCAACAGCTACATCAATGTCCTCATCTTTGCGTTGGCCCCTCCTTCTTCAGCCTTGAAGGCTTTGTGATGCTGATAACGCTGGTGTTCTACGCACTGCCGCGTCTGTTCATCCTGCTCAACTCCAGCGGAGCCATCAAGCTAAGCCAGGCTCACCTGCTCCTCATGTTCCGCCTCGGACACACCAACAGCTACATCAATGTCCTCATCTTTGCGTTGGCCCCTCCTTCTTCAGCCTTGAAGGCTTTGTGATGCTGATAACGCTGGTGTTCTACGCACTGCCGCGTCTGTTCATCCTGCTCAACTCCAGCGGAGCCATCAAGCTAAGCCAGGCTCACCTGCTCCTCATGTTCCGCCTCGGACACACCAACAGCTACATCAATGTCCTCATCTTTGCGTTGGCCCCTCCTTCTTCAGCCTTGAAGGCTTTGTGATGCTGATAACGCTGGTGTTCTACGCACTGCCGCGTCTGTTCATCCTGCTCAACTCCAGCGGAGCCATCAAGCTAAGCCAGGCTCACCTGCTCCTCATGTTCCGCCTCGGACACACCAACAGCTACATCAATGTCCTCATCTTTGCGTTGGCCCCTCCTTCTTCAGCCTTGAAGGCTTTGTGATGCTGATAACGCTGGTGTTCTACGCACTGCCGCGTCTGTTCATCCTGCTCAACTCCAGCGGAGCCATCAAGCTAAGCCAGGCTCACCTGCTCCTCATGTTCCGCCTCGGACACACCAACAGCTACATCAATGTCCTCATCTTTGCGTTGGCCCCTCCTTCTTCAGCCTTGAAGGCTTTGTGATGCTGATAACGCTGGTGTTCTACGCACTGCCGCGTCTGTTCATCCTGCTCAACTCCAGCGGAGCCATCAAGCTAAGCCAGGCTCACCTGCTCCTCATGTTCCGCCTCGGACACACCAACAGCTACATCAATGTCCTCATCTTTGCGTTGGCCCCTCCTTCTTCAGCCTTGAAGGCTTTGTGATGCTGATAACGCTGGTGTTCTACGCACTGCCGCGTCTGTTCATCCTGCTCAACTCCAGCGGAGCCATCAAGCTAAGCCAGGCTCACCTGCTCCTCATGTTCCGCCTCGGACACACCAACAGCTACATCAATGTCCTCATCTTTGCGTTGGCCCCTCCTTCTTCAGCCTTGAAGGCTTTGTGATGCTGATAACGCTGGTGTTCTACGCACTGCCGCGTCTGTTCATCCTGCTCAACTCCAGCGGAGCCATCAAGCTAAGCCAGGCTCACCTGCTCCTCATGTTCCGCCTCGGACACACCAACAGCTACATCAATGTCCTCATCTTTGCGTTGGCCCCTCCTTCTTCAGCCTTGAAGGCTTTGTGATGCTGATAACGCTGGTGTTCTACGCACTGCCGCGTCTGTTCATCCTGCTCAACTCCAGCGGAGCCATCAAGCTAAGCCAGGCTCACCTGCTCCTCATGTTCCGCCTCGGACACACCAACAGCTACATCAATGTCCTCATCTTTGCGTTGGCCCCTCCTTCTTCAGCCTTGAAGGCTTTGTGATGCTGATAACGCTGGTGTTCTACGCACTGCCGCGTCTGTTCATCCTGCTCAACTCCAGCGGAGCCATCAAGCTAAGCCAGGCTCACCTGCTCCTCATGTTCCGCCTCGGACACACCAACAGCTACATCAATGTCCTCATCTTTGCGTTGGCCCCTCCTTCTTCAGCCTTGAAGGCTTTGTGATGCTGATAACGCTGGTGTTCTACGCACTGCCGCGTCTGTTCATCCTGCTCAACTCCAGCGGAGCCATCAAGCTAAGCCAGGCTCACCTGCTCCTCATGTTCCGCCTCGGACACACCAACAGCTACATCAATGTCCTCATCTTTGAAAATTAAATTATGTCAATTTATGTACTTTATTATTTATTGTTGTTTATATTTTAAGTTAAACTTTTTTTTAGATAAATAAATAAAACAAAATAATAAATAAATTAGTGAAATAAAATTAAAATAAAGAAAGTTTTGACAATTAAAACAAATGCAAAATTTTCGGGAAACAAAAATTTTTGAGAAATTATTTTAGTTTTACACTCGATTTTTTGGGAGAAAATAGCTTTACTTTTGGCTTCCCGATGGTACTGGTTATTTCCAACTTTAAATTTTAGAAAAATAAAAGTTATGCTGGAGAAGGTTTCGAACCCATCAGTCAGATCCCGCAGCCAACCGCTTGCACCACAACACCACTGGCGCATATGAAATAATATATAACTGAAGGTTTATAAATAAGCAATACATATTGAGGCTAAAGGACGAGGGGAAAGGGTGGGGGGATGAAATGAATACCTACTCTCGTTCATTAGCAGATGCGAAGCAGCAGGGCAGGGCAGGGCAGGGCAGGGCAGCAGGGCAGGGCAGGAGTTCGGACGGCAACTTTTTTTTCAATTTTCTCCATCAAATCCAAACTTTTATGCTGCTTTTCGCGAGTACCCCCCATAATTTGATGTTGCCCTTTCCATTGCAGCTAAAATCAGTGCAATCGGTGCTATCTGGGATGAGAAAATTGCTTATCAATTTTGAGATCTGGCAATAACCCTCAAAACATACACCTGGGTCGAAAAGAGGGCCTGGGCGCTGACGGTCGCTTCGCTCCCTCGCGCCAGGCCAATTATCGCACTTTTCACAATCAAGGGGCGCAATTTTGGGGTGTTATTTTACAACTTATTCAATTGTTTCATATCCTTTTGCTTTTTCTTTTTGATTCTAATGCGTGCACTAAAATAAGCTTGGGCTTCAAGGCCTGCTATAACCATGCATGAGGCCAACATGCTCTGGCATAGGTTCGGTGTATTCAGTAGCAGTGACAAAAAGATAGAATAACCAGAAAAAGTCCTCTTGAAGCCTTTCATGGCAAGTTACAAGTGACATAAGGAACAAATGCGGCGGCAGCCCCTCCGAAGGAGTAGGAGTTTAAGTAGCAGTTTAAATGGTGTGCCTAGGAATAATAGGCGAGGAGTGGGAGCGGAGGATGGGCTTGAGGCCATTGTAGTCTCGGAGTTCATTAAGTGATGGGATGGGAGGCAATAGAAGAAACGGATGTCTGGCTCCTTGTTGCCATTCGCCCATTCGTGCTCGTCTCACAAAACGCCTCTTTAACCTAAATACAATTTGGTTTTATTTTGTGCATTGAGTATATTGAGTACAACTGTGTATGAGGGCTGGACCATTAGTTGCCAAACGGCGCGCTCTTCATCAGGCTGATGGAAATTTCCTCCCCTCGCCCAACCTTGTCAATAAAGCTGGAATTCACACGCCTATTGGTGCAGCTGAGGCGTGCATAACCTGAAGATAGTCGCCAGCCGAAAAATGCCCTGTTACTAGCTCACAGCGGCAAGATGGCCTAGCATTTTCATTGGCCAACATGTTTCCCGTCTGCTTGCTGGCCGGCCTGCTTCTCGTCCCTGCTGAAGGGTTGCAGGAGATTCCCGACTTCCTGCTCAAATGGCCATGCATCTAATCAAATTCAGGGATGACGGTTCAGAACTGCAAGCTTCCCTCCATTGTCTCGAGTACGAAACGCGAGCCTATCGGGTACCAATTAATGCGATATAACTGAGCCTTTTGCTTCAGTGCATTGTACATCGTAAATTTATGTTTGAAACATTATTAAAAATGTCAAATAAAAAATGTCATTTTCATTTTTATTGTCAAATTTTAAAAATTTTAAATCTACCATTAAATTGGTTGTCTCCATACATGAAAGCTTGACTAGGAATCAGCGGATGAGCTGAAGGCGCATCTGGAGGGGCTGAATGCAAATGAGCCCGAGTTTGGCATGCCCAACGCCACTGGAGGGAAGCAGACGCGGATTCCTTTCTGTTACTTTTACCCTGAACCAAATATTGAGCGTGAATGGGTCTAAGGCCGTAAAGTAACGTACTGTAACGTAGCCAACCGTAAAGTAGACCACGTCGTAAAGTTTCCAAAATTCGCTCGCTTGCGCCAGCGCAATATTGAGCATAAAGAGAAAGATTAACCAGCATCATTCGGTAGCCGAGCAATCTGGCAACAAGGATAAGTGTTTGTAGGCCGCGCAGAGTGCAGGAGGGCTGTGGAGGTGAAGGGTTGGAAGGCAGACGAAGGCTGTGCACTGGCCTGGCCCTACGTCCATGTCATTGACACTGCTGCTCAGCGAGGATTGCAGGACTTTGCTCAAGCTACGCTCCCATGCTTCCTCCAGTATCTCGCTTTGCAATTCATCCTTCTGTCCAGTGTCAATGATGTCCATGCTAATTCATGTGTCTTGGTTAGCCTCTAATTGAAATCAAAATGGGATTTCTATTTCAGGCTCAAACCGTCCAGCATCCCTGGCGCAGGCTACGGCATTTTTACCAACATCCATCTTTTCCCTGGCATGGTCTTCGGGTCCTACTTGGTTAGCATACAATTTGAGGGGCACTAACAAGTGTTCAATTACGTTTTTCATTGGCCAAAAGTCAATAGGTCAATTTGATCTGGATATCTAGTTGATCATATAACAAGGAATGCTGGACATGACCTTAGGGATTAGCTAAGTTGTACCATGCTGCAACAGCTGCAAGAATGTTGAGGGCAAATTGACGGAGGAGCGTGACTTGGAGGATGCAGAGTACACCTGGAATGTTTGCAAGCTGCTTTCCTCATTTTCGCCGTCAAATGAATGGTTCAATACAGTTCAATGAGGGCGAGGAGTTGTTTGGCAGTCGGCTGACGGTGGATGGCAAGGATATGCGCTACGGGAACTGGATGCGCTGGGTCAACTCTGCTCGCTGTCCCTTCCTTCCCTCTTCTGGCCATTTTGTACTCATGGAAGCGATTAGAATGGAGCGAGGAGCAGAACCTGGCCTCAGTAGCTCGCTCGCTTTTCATCCACTACGCCGTCTACCGTGAAATCCCACCTGGGGAAGAACTTTTGGGTTCGGCTCAATTATTCTATAGACTGCTTTTCTTTGCACTTTCGAGTCCAACTTTAAACTTTAAAACAATTTTTGCCCATTTTCTTAGCAGTTAGTGAACTTTAAAACAAATTTTTGCCCATTTTTTAGCAGTTAGTGAACTTTAAACAAATGTTTGCAGTTAGCAAGTTTTGGGCCAAAATGGCACAATGCAAACTCCGTGTAGCTTCTAGCAAAGAGTGGTTGAGTGTGGTACGGGCCGAGCTACATGGCGGAACACTTGGGTTATATGGTGGAAGGAGAGAGGTTCAGCGCTGGCATCAGCCCGCCCAAAGCCCTCGTACGCTGCTCCGAATGCCCAAACAAGCCCGAGTTGTGACACTTCATTCACACTTTCCTTACTTTTGTCCCAACTGTGCTGCTTAGCTACACCTTTTTTCACTTTTGAAATTTGTTCTTTTCACATATTAGACAAATTGGATGGATGGACAAAATTATTGTCATGGAAAGCGATTTGTTTGCTTATTTCATGCTGTTGTCACTCACTGCTTATCTTGTTATGGTTAATCAAGAATTAGTCAAAAATCGATGTATCTGACATATATGCATTCAGGCACACCAACCCGACTACCCTTCGCACCCTTATGCAGCATTCAGAATGGCTTTTGTGGCCTGTTGATAATTACACATAGCCACCCAAAAACTCGATCGCCCATACATACATTTTTTTTTCTTGTAAGAGACAATCCTAGGGCGCGACAGCGCCCTAGTTATGAATGGGTGATCGAGTTTTTGGGTGGTTGCCTGTGACGGGGTTCAGCGCCTTGGATATTGGTTGAAACTATGGACATATATACATCAATCGAAAGCTTGAAAAGAGATCTCGAGGGCGAAAATCGTGAAATTTTGATTTAGGGCTTTGAATTTTAGAAATATTTCAAAAACCAACAAAAAAGGGAAAAAACTTGACATCTCCATTTTGAAGTGTTTTCATTTTTGAACAAAAGCAAAATTCAAAAATCAAAGAATTACGTGTTTTAGCAAATTGTTTCAGCTTTCTAATGGTGTTATTTGTGTTACAGGTTACATGGAGAAATTTCTCAATCAATTCACGTTTTTGCGTGCGATTTTGTTCAATTTTGTGCTCTACCCATTTTGCGAATGTTTCATTTTAGTAAAACTGTGCAGATTGTGGTGATATGCAGCAGGAACGTAGCGAGATACACTTTCATCGTTGTCACCAAAGGGGGTTAGGAAGACAGCGGAACTGGTTGGGGCAGAGCGAGCCACATTTTAGAGCAACTGATCCCGGCCTCCCTTCCGCCCGCCTCACCAACTCAGGGTTGGACAAAACTGGTTTGGGAAACGGCACAGCGCACCCGCGGGCGGCCGGGAAAGGGTAGAGTGGATCACACCATCAATTAGCGCAGGCAGAGGAACGGGGCCTCGGATCTAAGCTACAAGCATTGCAATTGGGCTGGCGCTAGTGAGCGTTAGCAAAGTGTCAGCGCCCAGCCCCTCTTTTCGACCCAGGTGTATGTTTTGAGGGTTATTGCTAGATCTTAAATTTGATAAGGCGACTGCTCATCACAGAAGGCTCCAATTGCTCTAATTCTTTCACCATTGGAAAGTTGACTGTAGTTTATCTTTTGAGTTTTGCTCAAATCGTTTGATTTTAGGGTGAAAATTGCAAAAAACCATATGTCCGAACTCCTTCTTCTTCTCCTTCTTCTTATCCTACTACCCCCCAACTATCCAATGGAAAATATTAGGTTTTCTTTTCTCCCCCCCCCCACCCACCTTGGCTCCCTGGCCTCGTATATTTCTTTATAATCATAGCTCTTTAGTTACATTAAGGAGCCATATGCACCAGTGGTGTAGTGGTGAAAGCGTTTGGACAGCAAAATGAATCTGATAGGTTCGAATCCAGCTTAATCATTTATTTTGAATTTTGTGTTGAGAAAATAACTGGTACAATCAGCAGGCCAAAAATCGCCCTAAGCATGAACCAAGAAAATGTCTCAAAAATTTCTTAGCTTGCGAATAATTTTTATTTTTGAAACTTTTCATTTTGTTATATATTTTTATGTTTTTTATTTGTGATTTATTTATCAAATAAAATTTATTTATTGATCTATAAAATTTGTATTAATACATTTTATACTATATTAAAAGTGGAAGAAATATCTGGTACCATTGGCAGGCCAAATGTGGGCCTCTTTTCTCCAAAATTTGGAATTGCCTCGAGTAAAAAGTCAAGGAAATACAATTTCTAGTAGTGGAATCTGCTGCGTCATATTCATTTTGTTTTTGGGCGCGCATGGCAAGAGACACTGAACTGGACGCCAAAAACAAAATGCAACTGTCTAAGCAGCAGATTCCACTACTATAAATTGTATTTCCTTGACTTTTTACTCGAGGCAATTCCAAATTTTGGAGAAAAGAGGCCCACATTTGGCCTGCCAATGGTACCAGATATACTAAGGGAACGGGAGGAGAATCATCTTCCATTCAGTACAGCAGCGGAACGACTTCCGAGCACGTGTAAGGACTAGTCTGTCTGGTGTCTCACAGAGGAGCTAGACTTGGAGATGGAAGGAAAGACGAGCTCCATCTGGTCTTGTCAGCACCAGCCGACGTCGGCGTTGCTCATAGAGTTCCATGCCCTCAGGACGCCGCGTGAGTATCCGATGGATCTCAACCAGAACACAAATGCCGTAGGGTTCCAAAACGTAGGGCCCTGTCCTAGAGCCGAAGCAGTGAAGATTGAGATCGCGGCCATGGTCGATCTTGATGATGAAATTTCCTTTATTCTCAGTCAACAGCCTCCTTCCTCCAACTGACTTCACGGAACCTCCTTCTCGATTTCGGCTGTGTGACTGAGCCCCTGCTGCTCGGAGACTGCCACATGACGCAGAGGCACCGTTACGCGCGGTGGGGCCGGCCGGGGCTGGTTCGGAGTGTTGGGGGATGTCAGCTCGCTCCCAATTCCGCCTTGCCTCTACCCATGTCGAGCCCATGATCGCATCCTCCTCTAGCCAGTTGCGCATGCGTTGATTCACCGCTCCCAGCGGGGGATTGATACCATCCAGATCCAGCATCCATGGTGGTTGTGGAAGTAACAGGATCCCGGTGGCCAATCGATCCATCCATGGGGAATATGCACCATGATCCTTGAGATGGATGGTAGGGAATGGGCCGGACAGTGGGCTGATGGCGCTCCAGAATTTGGAAGGAGAGAGGGACTTGTCCATGTTGCGGCAGGAAGAGAGTTGGACTTCCGCTAGACGGCCTCAACATGGTTTGAGGAAATCAAAGATCTCCTGTTTGGGGACTCCCTCGAAGTTGCAGTAGTCAAAGACGAGCACTTTGTTGTCTAAGCACTTTTTCTTGAACAGTAGTAACATTATCCTCAGTCCCTTGCTGCTCAGGCCGTGTAGGACCAACTTGTCTGCAGAGATGTGACAGAAATAGTTGATGAGACCTCGTCTTTCCTCTGGGTCGGACATAGTGTCAGTGAGCCTGAGGGTGGTGCCGGTGAGGCTCCTGGTCAGGCTCGGTCTCCTCTGTTTCGCGATTCGTCGTATCCCTCCGGGCTGTTCGTTAGAGCGGAGGAGGATACTGGAGGAGGTGGGAGAAGAGAGGGATGGTGAGTCCAGGCGGGACGTCTTTGATGGCGGCTTGCCACCCCCTTCGGCGTCTCCCGGAATGGCTTCGTCGATGAACTTCTCCAGACAAATCTCCAGTCGAGGTCGGGATGATACGGTCAATGAGCAGAAACGGATCTTGGACAAGGTTCCCCAAGGTGCTCCGTCTACTAGGTGGTGCCACCAAGAGCACACGAGACGAGCGCAAGCTACGCTGTGCCCGTCCAGACATTGTAAAATCAATTCCAACATCTCATTCGGCAACTCGTCGAGCGTTAGTGGCATCGCGGTAGGGGCTGGACGTGAAGGACCAGAACCGACGAGGGAGCCTCCAGCTGGTAGCTGTCTCTTGTTGAAGCGTAGCCTTCTATAGTGATGTTGGAGGGTCGTTCTACTTTGGTGATTTGGAGGAATTCGGTCTAGTTGGTCTTCGATCAAGGCGATGGCCACGCGTACTTGGTTCACATCATGATAGTCTGGGTAGAGATGAGGCACTGAAGTCCTCTGAAGATGGTCATTAGTGGCGCTGTCGAGTGTGGTAGTTGAAGTCACTGAGTTGGAGACGGCTTCCCCGGTTGTGGTGGACACTTCTAGGAGAACCCAAGCTTCCTGATAGAGCACGTCACACAGGGCAAGGAATTGCTGGTTCCCTTCACTGTCTGTGCGATAGAGCTGGGGCTCGGCCAAGTTCTCCGGTCGGAAGATTCCCTGCGCCACGAACTGTCCCACGATGGAACACCACGAGGGGACGTGGTCGTGAGTGCAGTCGGGGCAACAATAGATCGCCGAGTTGTTCCCCAGCAGTTGTCGGCAGACTCTCATGAGCAGGGCTGTATCCGTTGTTCCCAAAATTGGTTCCAGCGTCCCTTGAGAGCAGGCCAGACATAGGGGTCGTCGACAGTCATCGCAGTTGACTCAGTTAGCTGAGGCGACCCTTCGGTGACAGTTGCCGCAGCGTGCACCACTGGATGTCAGTTTGGTTGGTGTGACGTGGCCTGGCGCTTCCATCGTCGTGGGATGAGTCGCAATTGTTTCCAATCAGCGTTGAATTTCAGCTACAACCAGGTTCTACTTTAGCCCGCCTCGTCAACGTGAAGGTCGCGGAGCGCGAGTGCGGCCACGATGATAAGAGTGGGCCTGCGGGAATTGTCTCGTCGGCGTCGCTCCGACTCCACTTTGCACACGAGAGCTCATGCTCCTCAATTCCTTGTTGATGATGTCTGGGCTGAGACCTCTGCGCCTCCGCTCCTCTAGTTTCCTTTGAAGTTCTCCCGAATGATCCCGACCTTAGATCAGGACGGTTCACTGGTCCTTCCTCTTGATAGTGCTGAAGTCCCTGCTTAGGAAGTGAGTGTCCACACCGTTCTCGGTGTCGCTCCTCGAGGGCTTCTCTGTTTTCAGGGGAATGGATTGGGGCCCTCGTGGACGTCGTTTCAGGCAACGCTGTCCTCATCAATAATGAGGACTGGGAGTCTTTATCCGCTCGGTAAGGCGGGGTGTCGCCTTTCTGTCTTCTTCCTGGTCTTGTGGCCATGGCGGGTTTGACGGATTCGACATAAGACGTTGAGGTCGTTTCAATTGGTCTGCTGGTAACGGACGAGACTTGGGACTCTAATGCTCCAAGGTCACATCCTTCTCCTGCTTCCAACGTCGAGCGCATTGGTGAGTTCCAAGACCAGGAACGGATGGTTTCGCCACCTGGGAACGGAGAAGACATGCCTGGCATAGGGATGACTGGTATCGTCTGCTGGATGTGCAGGACCCTCTGCTGTCTGGTAGATGTGTGGTTGCCGGCCGGTGGCAGAGTGGAGATTTGCACTGTGTTGTCCATCCATTGACTGAGGGGTCCGGATGATCCGGTACCCAGTGTCTGAGTGTGTGATACTCGCTCTTCTACTGATCCGCTTATTCGATGGTCAGGTAGTTGAAGCAAGTTGGGACAACTACTGTCAGTCGAGGCTTCGTGAACAGTGATGCCGTGTTGTGGGCTGTCGCTGGTAGCAGGAAGCTTGACCTGACAGTAGCCAACTGGCAGTGTCACAGAGAATCCCAGAGATGACGGAATCCAAAGGTATTCAGTGATAGACATATGTCGATGTAGATTGCCGTTGGTGACTGTTTAGTTTGAAACTGATGTTGGTCCAGATGGTGGTGGTAGTGACAGCGGAGTCCTAGTAGAAGTCCGGGTGACATCACCCATGCACTGGTCCATGTCCAGGGTAAGGCGCGTGATGGCAGCTAGTTCCTGGAGGAGGGAGGGCTGCGAAAGCTGAGGGAAGGTATGGAGAATCCTGTTCCCTCAGTTTCGTCGGGTGGGTACCCTATCCCCTCCCGGCCGGGCCTGAGCTGTGTCTCATGGCAGTTGGAACCACAGAGGCAGTGTTAGAACCCAGGTTCTACTCATCTTTCTGCCCTGTTTCTGTTGGTCTCTGGTGTCTATGCCAGTCATTTCCAGCATAACTGGGTAGAGTGGCAGGGCTCCATGGTGAGGATGGCCGGTCAATGGTTGCAGACCAGGCAGTACTGATGTGGTGATGGTGGTCAAGCAACGATGGTGGGGCAGGGTGGTGCAGGTGGCCAGGTGGCGACGGCAGGCCAGGAGACGTCAACGGCCAATTGGCAATGGCAGGCTAGGCATCCTGGAAGGCCAGTCGGTGATGGCAGCCTAGGCTTCTGCTTCTGCTTGCAGACAGTTCTGAAACAATTTTAGAAATCAGCGAAAAACAAGTACGAAATTGAGGATGGCTGAACATGCGAAATTTCCAAAAATGTTTAAAATTTCTATTCCCTATGGAATGAGTTGATTTTTCGTTTTTGGCTGAGCCAGAAAACGTTCGTTGAATCACTAAACTACAACTACACGGCTGATCATGGGCTTGCTGGCTTCAACATTTTTTCTAAACAGCCAAAAAGGGTTATATTTTTGTACAATTTTCATAGAATTTACAACAATTGCTTCCAGCAAAGCAACTATCAGCAAAATGTCTAGTGATCTGAACTTGCTCACCTGAACTCACAGTTGTCGCAAGCCAACTGGATCGGGGGGCCATGGATGTCCTGCTGGTGCTTGCGCAGGTTGTCGGCGCTGCTGGCTGCGCAGTCGCAGTGCTGGCACTGGAATGGCTGTTGGACGGTGTGCAGGCGCAGGTGAGTGGTGAGCAGGCTGGAGTCCGCCAATTGGAGGCTGCAGATGGGGCACTGTCGAGCGCCAGGGGCTATCGACTCCGCCGTCAGTGGCTCCACGTCCACCCGCCACTGCTCGGCATTCTGCAATTGCCGCCTCAGTTATTCTTTCATACAAACGGTATTTGCCCTAATTCTAAGTGATTCTGATGCGTAAGATTGCTAGATTAAGAAATAAACAGATTCTATGAAGCTTTGCTGCAATTGTGGGTGGTGCAAGTTTGGAAGGGAATGAAAAAACAGCTACCTTAAACACTGCCAAGTCGCGCGTCACTGTCCCTCTTTGCTTGTCCTCTTTCATGGCTTTCTCTGAAAGTGATAGCTGCTATCATCATTGCCTGCTGCAGTAAATGAGAGGGTTGGGCACCTGTCGCTTTGGCTTGGGAACTGGGGCTGCGTTTCGGCTTCTTGGACGGCGGCTGCCCAGCCCTGTCCTTCTTTCCTGTCAACAGAACTTTGTTTCAAAAAAGTTGACCATTTTTATGTCACAAATTCATGACGCTCATCGAATTTTATTATTTAGCCCAATTTTAGGTTTAGTAGCAAAGCAAGGGTAGATGAAATCTGCCGGTTTGGCGCCTTTTGGGGTGGAGGTCTTCTGTCCCTTTGCTCTGCGGAGTCCTAAAAAGAGGACTTTTTGCCAATACAGCCCTGCTTGATCTTTGCCCAACCTCGATCGAAGCTGAGGGCTTCTGCTCGTGCTTTTTTGGCCTGGATCCTCTGCAATTTAAAATTCAATCACTTCAGCCACAAAAACTATCCTTTTGCACTTTCACCAATCTACTGTAACAACCTCAGCAAGGATGAAAGAAAAACCTGACGCTTCTTTTCCTCTCTGGCAGCCAGCCGCTCGTTCCTTTCCTGCTCCATCCGCTGCAAAATTCATTATGCTTCTGGTGCAACTTCCAGGCTTTCTTTTTGCTCAAATATCAAAAAATAAGTGGTCGCTTTAAGTTTTGGCTTAATTTCGTTACAAAGAAGCAGGAAGTGTCAAAGATTCCTTTTTCACCAAACTCCATCTTCACTCTGCCCTTTATCTCTATATCCGGCCAAAATGAATAAAAAGGGAGACCCCGCGTTTGATGGCCCTGCTGAAGTTCTCCAGCGAGACTTCCAGCCTGGCGGAGGAGAAGTAGGGCAGCAACTGAACGGTGCCATCTGCAGATTCATTTGCTTCACTCCAAGCTCAGAGGGAAAGGGACAGTTTTCATCACTGAGCTTAACCCAATTCTTTAAAAAAGGAAAAAAGAAAGAGAGAAACCAAATTGAAAGTTTTGTTTGAAAAGCTAGACCAAGCATAAAACCAAAAATACCATAAGCTGCAACTCGTAAAGCTCTGCTTCAATGAAAAATTTGGCATTACATTGGCTCCATCGGCTGTGCATCTGTTGGTAGAAGTCATAGAAAGCCTCCAGGACTTCCTTTACCTCGCGGGAGTGCTTGGACCAGCGTCTGAAAGCTTTCATTTTGCTTTCCCCAGTGGCTTTAGCAATTAGAAAATGGTATGATTGCATGGAGGACCAGAAATTTGGCAAAGCTGAGGGATAGAAGGCGGGGCAAGAGCGCAGCGAGAAAGTGCAGGAGGAAGGCCAGGCCCCGGAACAAAGTCGCTGCGTTCTCGCCTTGCCCCCTATCCCTCAGCAGAGCGCATAAAAGCCAGGGCATGGCAATCTACATTTTTCTGGCCATTATCCATTTTCTCCTACATTTATTCTCCATTTGCTGACCACTGTTTGGTGATAGAGGAGCATACCGGTTGGTGAAGAACTGGCGAACGCCACTGGAAGTTGACTCCATTTTGAGCTGAAATTTGGACTTCTGATAAAGAGCAAGCCCGATTGAACTTAAGAAATGGCAAAATGTTTCACGCTGTGCATGCTGAGCCTGCTGTGATTACAAGGCATACATAAGATTTGAGTTGATGTAGCTTCCTTGCACACACACACAGTTTTCCCATAGAAAGCTTTGAAATCTTAAATGAAAATGACTGTCTAAAACCACGTGTCGCGCAAGCGCGCAGAAGTGTGAGCCAAGTTTTCCCTATTGTAGTCTGCCTTCTCTTTAGGAGACCTGTACTTCTTGCCTCCAAGTAGGTATCTCAGTTTGAACCCAAGGGGACGCTTATCCCGCCTTTCTAGAAGGTTCTCAGCCAGTGTCCGCCCTCTCTCTCCCACACACTCCCTTCACTCCTACCTACTCTGGGCCTTGCATTCCCTCCACTCTTGCTTCACCCCTTTCATCACCTCACCTTACCCTACACCCAAACGCGAACTTTGGTGATGTGAATTTGTGGTGTTTTCTTCTAAAGTTTTAGTGGAGTTTATAGGAAAATTCGCGAGGCTTTTTAGTGCAATTGTCTTGTGTTTTTAGTGAGTTTGACTTGCTTTTCACTTGCTTTTGCACAGGTTATTACCCAACGTATTCAGGAGAGAAAAAGGCAACCCAAAAGAGAGAGAAGCCAAATGGACAAGGCAGAGCATTGAGGCATCCCACACCTCAATTTGGAGCCTGTACCAGCCTACTCCTGCCATCACCTGCCCACTGGCCTGGAGTTCAAGAACCTCAAGCTCTAGGGGGACCCTGCTGAGGCACTCCCCCACCACCTTGGTCCACCTCTCTCTTGGCAACCTGTCCAGCCTGCCTGCCTGCCTCTCCACCTGATTCCAGGGAACCAGCCAGGGCACCAGCTCCAGGGCACCACCAGCTCCAGGCACCAGCACCAGGCTTCAGCTCCAAGGCCCCTCAGCTCCAAGCCCCAGGCCTCCCAGCTCAAGCCCCTCAGCACCAGCCTCAAGCTCCAGCCCTTCAGCCCCACCAGCCCTCCAAGGATGTCCTCCAACCCCAGCCCCCTAGGCCTCTCCAAAGCCCTCCCCAGCCTCCACCCCTGCTGCTCCAGCTGCCAAGGAGGTCCCAAGGGCCACAGCGAGCGCCGCCTCACCTGCAGCTCCTGCCAGGACATCTTCTGCTTCCCCGGCCTCAACTCCCTGTTCCAGCCCAGCGGCTCCGCCAACTCTGACCTCTGGGACCACCTCTTCACCCTCCAGTCCCAGGAGATCCAGCGCCTCGCCAAGGGAGACCCGCCCGACGACAACGTCCCCCAGGCCTTCAACTACGTCTGCCCAGCCTGCCAGGAGCAGGACGGCAACGCCCACACCAGCGTGATGGAGCAGATCCTCGCCGCCGGCATCGAGACCGGCAAGGGCGCCCGCGTCACCACCGCCTACACCTACAAGGCCCCACCGCCGCCTCAGCCGGCTCCAGCCCAGGTCCAAGGCACCGACCTCAGCGCCCTCCTCCAGGCCATCCAGCAGCTCCAGCTCACCCAGGCCTCCTCCTCCGCTCCACCACCGCTCCCCAGTGCTTCCCCGGCCCCACCAACGTCCGCCCCGGCCACAGGGACTACCACAGCCCCCAGTCAGCCTGTCCAGTCCTCCGCAGCCTTCAAGGATGCCCGGCCCAAGCTCCCAACCTCCGCGTACGAGTTCGACAGCTCCGACATGCTCAAGTACTGCCGCTGGAAGGACTGGTGCCAGCACAGCATCCTCGCCGACCCTGCCCTGACCCCCCCAGCGCCAGATGGAGTTTATCCTCGCCACCCTCAAAGGCTCCGCCTACGACAAGGTAGCCGGACTCTCCGTCATCGCCCCAGGGAGCCCTGCTCAAGCTCTCCACATCCTGGACTCCGCCTACGACAACGTCGGGATCGTGAAGCAGCGCCTCTACGTCCAGCTGTCCGAGCTCCAGCCCGTCTTCGAGCAAGACGCCGCCGCCCTCGAGCAGTTCTACGACCAGGTCCAGCTCATCATCGCCCGCCTCAGCGCCCTGGGCATCCCAGATGCAGCTCTGGACTCCCATGCCCACGCTGTCTTCAGCAAGCTCCCAGCCCCAGTCTCCATGAAGATCCAGGACGAACGGCTCCGCCTGCGTCAAGAGCCAGTCCCTCCCATCCGCGACCTCCTCGAGGCCATCGCCCGCGAGCTGAACATCCTCAAGCACATCCAGCTCAGCACCGGACCCAGTCCCATCCAGCTGACCAACTGCTTCCAAGGCGCCTCCAAGGGCCCAAGCACCAACCGCCAGCAGCAGCAGCAGCAACGCTCTCAGCAGCCATCCAAAGGCAAAGGACCAACCAAGGCTAAGCCCCCAGGAGCTGACGCTGAACGTCCCAAGCCCACCTGCCGCTTCTGCTCCGAGGACCACGCCTCCTCCAAGTGCTCCAAGTACGCCGATGGGTCTGCATGGCACAAGCGCGCCCAGGACCTCGGCCTCTGCTTCAACTGCTTGTCCAAGAAGCATGCGCTCAAGGACTGCCCCTCCAAGCTCAACTGCTGGACGTGCCGACAGCGCCACCACTCCGCCCTCCACGACGCCATGGGCAAGAGCAGCACTCCGGCGACCAACCTCAGCCTCACCGCCAATGGCAAGGCCTCCATCCTCGCCACCTTCCAGGCTTCCATCGCTGCTCCGACCCCTGCCCGCCAACACCAAGTCCAAGGCCTAGCCCTCATGGACTCCGGCTCGAGCATCACCTGGCTCCGGAAGGACCTCTTCGATGCCCTACAGCCCCGTCTCCTGCCAGCGGAGACCCTCGAGGTGTCCTTCGCCGACCGCCCCAGGCCCGAGCTCATCACCGTTTGCCCCGGCTGGCTGGACCTCATCACCCTCAATGGCTCCCGCCTCGCCTTCAAGGCCTACCCCCATCTCCAGCTCTGCCCAGACCAGGAGCTAGGTGGCTACGAGCTCCCCAAGGACATCCTCAAGCGCCTCGCTGGCTACGAGGTTGCCAACCTCCCCAAGGCCAAGCCCAAGGTCTACTCCGTCGCAGTCCTCATCGGCCTCGACATCCACAAAGCAGTCGAGGGCACCGTCAAGCTGGCTCTCACACCCCAGCTCTCCCTGCTCCACAGCCCCTTCGGCTCCATCCTCCGCGGCTCTGTCACCGGCGTCTCCAGCTCAGGCCACAAGCCAGCCTGCAGCTTCCTCATCCAGGCCAAGCCCCGCCCCAGCCTCTCCAGCCTCGTCGCTCAACAGTCCGACCTCCAGCTGGTAGGCCTCCAAGCCGGCGCTGACAAGGCCACCACCAAGGCAGAGCACCGCACCGAGCGCCTTCTCCAGTCCATCTCCCGCAGCCCTGAAGGTCGCTTCATCGTTCCCCTCCCCTTCAACTCCCAGGCACCGCAGCTGGCCTCCAACTTTGGACAGGCCTTCCACCGCGCAGCAGCAGCCTTCGCCCGCCTCTCAGCGACAGAGCGCGATGCCTACTACAAGGAGTTCCAGGAGCAGATCGACCACGGCATCCTCGCCCCAGTCCATGAAGAGCCTCCGCCCGGCACCCTGGTCCACCACCTGCCCCACTTCGGAGTCCCCAAGCCAGACTCCCTCCACACCAAGGTCCGCCCCGTCGTCGATGCGTCCACCAAGGCTGGCCATCCTCCCGTCTCCCTGAATGACCTCGTGGATCCAGGACCCTGCCTCCTCACCAGCCTCGTCGCCGTCCAGCTCCGCCTGCGAGCAAGCCCCTACATCCTGGTCGCCGACCTTGCCAAGGCCTTCTACTCCATCGGCATCGCCCCCCAGCACACCCATGCTCTCCGCATCGTCCTCCCACAGGACCCCCAAGCGCCTCTGGACCGCAACAACTTCCAGGTCTACGCCTACCAGCGGCTGATCATGGGCTGCTCAGCATCGCCATGGATCCTCCAAGCCTGCGTCCGACTGCTCGTCCAGGACGCCATCTCCAAGGGCATCACCCACGGCCTCACAACTACGGAGCTCAAGAGCCTCCCCAGCTACCTCTACGCTGACAACGTCGTGATGGGCTTCGAGCAGCCAGAGGATGGACAGCGCCTAGCCCAAGGCCTCCAGAGCCTCTTCGCCTCCGCCTGCTTCCACCTCCGGGACTTCGCGTCCAACCTCCCCGATGCCTTCCCCGACCTTCCCAAGAGCGACTGCCTCGACGTCGCCTTCCTCAAGAACCTCGGCCTCCAGTGGTACCTGGACACAGACGAGCTGGGCATCACACAGCCTAGCTGGAGCGACATCGCCTCAGGGAGCCTCTCAAAGCGCAAGCTCCTCAGCGCCGTCAGCCGCGTCTACGACCCTCTCGGCTTCGTCCTCCCAGTCCTTCTCCAAGGCCGACTCCTCTTCCGCGACGCCAACCACCCCGAGAGCACCTGGGCCACCATCGTCCCCAAGGAGATCCGCGACCGCTGGCTGACCCTGGAGCAGGACCTCAGCAGCGTCGGCCTCCTCCGCCTTCCCCGCATCGCCCTGAGCAGCAGCGCTCCCACAACCCTGGCCATCTTTGCCAATGCCTCGGTCTCCGCCTTCGGCTGCTGCGCCTACGCTACCAGCCCCGGCACACCCCCGGCCCTCCTCTTCGCCCGCTCCCGCCTGGTGCCAGAGAAGGACAAGGGCCTCCTCATCTCCATCCCCCGCTCCAAGCTCTGGGCAGTCGTCCTCACCGTCCAAATGGCAACCTTCCTCAAGGCCTCCTACGACCCGGTCCAGTTCCTCAACACCCGCGTCTTCACCGACTCAGCCATCGTCCTCGCGTGGATCCACGGCACCTCTCCAGACCAAGCCTATGAGAACCGACGAGTCAAGGAGATCAAGGCCACCATCCCCAGCTCCGCCATCGCTCATGTCCCCGGTGACCAGAACCCAGCGGACTGGCTCACCAAGCCCCGCGACCTCAAGGAGATCCTGGCCAAGGACAGCCTCTACGTCTACGGCCCCGCCTTCCTCCGCTCATCCCCGGACCAGTGGCCCTGCTGGGCTCCAGCCACGGACCAGGCCGTAAGCCCTGCCACTCAGGTGGACCAGGCCATCAGCCCTGAGCCGGACCCTGGACTCAGCGCAGCTGCTGCTCTCCTCAACCCTGCTTCCATGGCACCAGAGGTGGAATACAGCTCGCCCCCAGCCTTGGCCACAGCCGCTGAGGCGCCCCCTGCTCAGGCCCTCCACCTCCCCTACCGCCCTCTCCCAGCCTTGGCCACAGTCGCCAAGGTGCATGCCGCACCCACCGTGCCCCGCGGGTTCCTCACCCTCCTTCCCCTCCAGTGCTACAACCAGCTCCAGCCCCTCCTCTCTGTTGGCGCCAAAGTCCTCCGTGCCCTTCCCCGCCTCGCAGCCCGCCTAGGCCTCCCAGAGCCCCAGCTGCCCGGCTTTCCCACCCCGTCCTCCAGCGAGTTCAAGCTCCGAGCAGCAGTTCAAGACTCCCTGCTCAAGGACATCAACCGCTCCGCCTACCAGGCCCTCGTCGCTGACGCAGCTCAGGCAGACCAGCGTCCAGCCCAACCAGCAGCCCGTCGTCTCCGCCTCCAGCTACAGGCCCAAGTCGACTCCGAAGGCTGCGTCCGGGTCGGCAGTCGCTTCTCAGCAGCCGAGCCCTCCGGCCTCCCTCCGCTCCTCCTTCCCCAAGGTCATCTCCTGGACCTCCTCATCCTCGACGCCCACCTCCGGCTAGGACACGCTCCCAAGACCATCGTCCTGGGCTACCTCCGCCAGCGCTACTGGTTCACCAAGGGCAAGCTCACCGTCGCTTCGGCCCTCCGGCGTCTCTGCCAACCCTGCCGCATCTGCAAAGCACCCCGCCTTGCCCGCCCAGCTGATGCTCAGCTCCCGCCCCAGCGCATCAGCCTCAACCGCCCCGCCTTCTCCGACATCCTCGTCGACCAGGCAGGCCCGTTCTTCATCCAGCTCCCCAGCGGCCCAGTCAAGCGTTGGGTCCTTGTCATCAGCTGCGCCGCCTGCAGAGCCTTCCATCTGGAGCCACTCAAGGCCTACAGCGCCCACGCCGTCTGCAACGCCTTTGACCGCTTCTGGAGCCGTCGCGGCCTCACCACCGGCACCATCTGGCTAGACAACGCCACCGCTTTCCAGGCTGCTTCCAACGCCCTGGAGCCCGTCCTCCGCTTCCGCCAAGGACTCCCTCTCCCCATCGGCCTCGTCGTCTCCAAGCACGACCTCCAGTTCCAGCTGACCCCCGTCAAGTCTCCCTGGCACCAAGGCGGTGTAGAGAAGATGGTCGACCTTCTCAAGGCCTCCCTCAAGCCCTGTCTCCTCCACAACCCAGTCGACGACGACGCCTTCCACACCCTTCTCACCCGCATCGAGGCAGCGATCAACTCCCGTCCCCTCTGCACCCTCAGCGACGATCCCAGCGACTTCCGCCTCCTCACCCCGGCTGCTGTCCTGGCCTCCGCGCCTCTCCCAGAGCTGGCCGTCACTTCTCCCATCGGCGCCGCCGACCTCCGCTCCGCCCTCATCGCCAAGGAGTCCGCTCTCGCCTGCTTCTGGCGGGACTTCCGTCGTCTCTACCTCCCTGCCCTCCGCGAGCGACATCTCCAAGCAGCAGCTCTCCAGGCCTCCAAGGCAGGCCGTCGACGTCGCCCTCAGCTGCAGCCAGTCGTCGGCGATCCCTACCTCCTCGGCTCCGATGACGATCCCCGCTCCACCTGGCGCCTCTGTCGAGTCCTGACCGCCGAGCCCGACTCCACCGGCATCATCCGCTACGTCACCGTCCGTGACTCCAAGGGCCACGTCTCCCGACGGGCCACTGCGCATTTGGTGCCACTCGAACTTGATGCACCAAATCAAACGGGTTCTCTTCCTCCCCACCAAGCTGCCACTGCTTCTGGTGAAACTCAGGAGTCCAAGCCGGTGAACAAGCCAGTCCAGTCCGCAGCAGACGTCTGGGCTTCTACTGCCAACGAGGAGCGCAACCTCGTCCTTCACCTCCGCCGTCTCCATCCCAACTCTGACTAGCTCTCTTCTCTCCCCGCCCCAGTGCCCCCACTTCCTTCCTCCTCAGCTAGGGCAGAAGCCTCTCATGCCTAGGGTAGAGTAGTTCCAGGGTAGTCAGGGAATTCACAAACTCATCAGATCCACCCAGCCTAGCACCCATGCTGGCGGCCTGAAAGGGCTCCGGACTGATGGGGGAGTGGCGTGAGGGGGTATGCGAAAAGCCCAGCATCGACCTGCACTCGCTCTCGCGGGCTGAGTAGGTACCCTGCGGTAGGGTAGCTCCTTCTCCTCCTACCTACCCTTCTCTCTCTTCTCCAAGTTCTGCTCCCGTTTCATGCAGTTCTCTTCTTCTCCTGCTTCAGGCATTCCAGTTGTTTTTGCTTCAGTTTTCAACTGGTCTCATCTTCCTGCTCAACTTCTTCTCCCCGCCCCAGTGTCGCGCAAGCGCGCAGAAGTGTGAGCCAAGTTTCCCTATCGTAGTCTGCCTTCTCTTTAGGAGACCTGTACTTCTTGCCTCCAAGTAGGTATCTCAGTTTGAACCCAAGGGGACGCTTATCCCGCCTTTCTAGAAGGTTCTCAGCCAGTGTCCGCCCTCTCTCTCCCACACACTCCCTTCACTCTTACCTACTCTGGGCCTTGCATTCCCTCCACTCTTGCTTCACCCCTTTCATCACCTCACCTTACCCTACACCCAAACGCGAACTTTGGTGATGTGAAATTGTGGTGTTTTCTTCTAAAGTTTTAGTGGAGTTTAATAGGAAAATCGCGAGGCTTTTTAGTGCAATTGTCTTGTGTTTTTAGTGAGTTTGACTTGCTTTTCACTTGCTTTTGCACAGGTTATTACCCAACGTATTCAGGAGAGAAAAAGGCAACCCAAAAGAGAGAGAAGCCAAATGGACAAGGCAGAGCATTGAGGCATCCCACACCTCACCACGCAAAGCTGGTCAACGTATACGAAAAGTGGCTAAAGTGATAGCAATTTTTAATTTCTTATTGCTCTATATTGGTGGACATTGAAGAACTAGTAAAACATGCCAAAATTGGGCTGCTATAATTTTATTTTCGATTGCCCATATTTATTAATTGCCCATAACTTCTTTTGTTTTAAACCAATTTCGATTTTTTACCACCACTCAAACCCTCTCAACGAATAGAATATTTTGTGTTTTAACCAACTCTCTACGATCAGTGCAGCCGAGCTATTGTAAAAAACCCACTTTCCGCCCACCCATATAAAAATTCGATTTTCCGACAACACCACCGTGATTTTCCTACTATTCAGATAATTTTACCCCTAGGGACCAACGCACGACTTTGTAGACTGTGTGCCATGAGAGATATTTGATTTTGAAAATTGGACTTCACATTTTGCTCCTATGTTATGTCATGTTATGTTATGTTTGTCTTCAAAATTTTTCAGATTCCGTTCCTTTACTTTAGTGGAGGAACTTGAACACTGCCTATATCATGGCATATGAAAAAAGAATGTCAAGGTTCTCCCATTTAAATATGAAAACAGTGGCTAAAAACCGCATAATACGTTGGATACAGGTCTGAAAAATATTTGAAGACCAAAATATTGAACTGTTGAGACAATTTTCAACGTCAAATGTCTCATGGTACACAGTCTAGAAAGTTGTGCGTTGGTCCTTAGGGGTAAAATTATCTGAATTGTAAGATAATCACGGTGGTGTTGTCGGAAAATAGACTTTTGAAAGTATAAAAAATGGGGGTCAACATTTTTCAACAGCCAACTTTTGAACCTCTTGAAAAAGGCCTTTTAAATGAATCTGTTCGTTCTGAGCTAAATTATTATGTAGAAATGCTGAAAGGTTTCCATTAGATATTTCAATCAAGCGAAATTGTTAATTAATAAAGCACAAAATGCCAGGATCAACATTATTTTAAAAACCAAATATGCCGTGTAATAATTAGCCTCTGAGGTGTGTGAACGATGGCGGAGGGACTGGGAACAGGTTTTACCGAATAAAGACTGGACTAGGCCTGGTTGAATGGTTGCAGGCAGTCGCTGGCATCAGCAGAAAGAAGTCGAGGATGTCTTCTGGCCATTTTTAGCGCTTCTGGTGTAGGCCTTTGCTCTGGAGTCTTCTTCCAGAAAACCCGATGTGCTACCGACTTCTTCCGCTGTCTGGTATGATGGGTACCGGGGGGGGGGTACGAAGTCTTTTGACACCCTAAGATCAATTTTTGAAAATTTATTTCTCCCACCACAAAAACGGTAGAGAGCTGATTTTTTCACACAGTGTTCCCCAGACCTTGCTTAGTATGTATGGAGAAATGACAATTTTTGTGAGGTCGCTCAAAATAATACTGCCCTGTTATAGTGGTTATTAATCAAAGGGACGGGGGAAATGTATGGTGTACATTGGAGGCAATTTCTCAACATAGAAATCACCTGGAGGTTTTAAAATTTATGTTAAAATTAATGACCTTAAACCTTAATTGTGCTTAATTTTTGACCGCGGAGCGGCCCGAAGGGCCGCTCCGCGGTCTATAGAGGTTACTGAACTTTTGTCCTCATATATATATATATATATATATATATATATTATATGCTGTCCACGGGCGAATTCTCAACGGATTGGGACAAACTTTTTTTTTCCTGAAAGGTAATGCTATTTTAGGAAGATCTGGAGGGGTAGACCCGGAATTTGAGCATTTGAAACATTACTTTTTTGGGTAGAAAGGTTGAAAAATGGGGTATGTTGAGAAATGGCGAATTCTCAACGGATTTGGACAAACTTTTTTTTTGCTGAATGGTAAAAACATTTTAGAAAGATCTGGATGGGTGGAACCGGTCCCGGAGCATTTGAAACATTACTTTTTTGGGTAGAAATGTTAAAATTGGGGTATGTTGAGAAATGGCGAATTCTCAACGGATTTGGACAAACTTTTTTTTGCTGAAAGGTAAAAACATTTTAGGAAGATCTGGATGTTGTGGAACTGGTCCCGGAGCATTTGAAACATTACTTTTTTGGATAGAAAGGTTGAAAATGTGGTATGCTGAGAAATGGCAAATTCTCAACGGATTGGGTCAAACTTTTTTTTTGCTGAAAGGTAATAACATTTTAGAAAGATCTGGATGGGTGGAACCGGTCTCGGAGCATTTGAAACATTACTTTTTTGGGTACAAATGTTAAAATTGGGGTATGTTGAGAAATGGCGAATTCTCAATGGATTTGGACAAACTTTTTTTTGCTGAAAGGTAATAAAATTTTAGGAAGATCTGGATAGTTGGAACCAGACTACCAGAATTTTAAACATTACTTATTTGGGTAAAAAGGTTGAGAAATGGCGAATTATCAATGGATTTAGACAAATTTATTTTTGCTGAAATGTAATAACATTTTAGAAAGATCTGGATGGGTGGAACAAATCCCGGAGCATTTAAAACATTACTTTTTTAAAAAAAAATTAAAAATGAGCATTAAAAATGTAAATTAAGAGCATTGTGCATGGAATTGTAAGCTGCTAAGTGGCCTGGGAAGTTGTGGGATGTGAAGCTCCGCGGTCACCTATTGCGCTCTGCGCCATATACTTGTTGAACTACAAAGCTTCGGCTGGGGCTGAGAAATGAAGCCTCGAAAGCAGGTAAAAATTTTTTTTATGAAGGGGCAGTATTATTTTTGAACGACCTCACAAAAATTGTCATTTCTCCAGTTCGCTGCAACAAAGTGAAAAGCCAATTTATGTACCTACTAAGCAAGGTTTGGGGAACATTGTGTGAAAAAATCAGCGCTCTAGCGTTTTTGTGGTTGGAAAAAAAAATTTTCAAAAATTTATCTTAGGGTGTCCGAAGACTTCGTACCCCCCCTCCCCCCCACTACTTGGGGACATTTTGGGCCAATCCCTGCCGCTTTACAAACGTGACATATGTGGCAGGGGGGCTAGACCTGAGAAGTGACTGTCGGCTGGGAAATGAAGTTGGTCGTAGGGGAGGACCTGAGGCTAGTTGAAGGCGGATGAGCTGATTCCGCCAGTCCTCTATTTTGGGCTCAGTTTGCCACCATTGATGAGTTTCATAAAAATGAACCCTGAATCTGCGAGCCGTAACTACAACCGCAAGCTTACAGGGCAATCGGCACAGCATCTACCTTCTTGAAATCAGTGATTGCTCATTTCGTATGGAGTTTCGTATACTTTAGCCCGCCTCGTCAACATGAAGGTCGCGGAGCGCGAGTGCGGCCACGATGATAAGAGTGGGCCTGCGGGAATTGTCTCATCGGCGTCGCTCCGACTCCACTTTGCACACGAGAGCTCATGCTCCTCAATTCCTTGTTGATGATGTCTGGGCTGAGACCTCTGCGCCTCCGCTCCTCTAGTTTCCTTTGAAGTTCTCCCGAATGATCCCAACCTTAGATCAGGACGGTTCACTGGTCCTTCCTCTTGATAGTGCTGAAGTCCCTGCTTAGGAAGTGAGTGTCCACACCGTTCTCGGTGTCGCTCCTCGAGGGCTTCTCTGTTTTCAGGAGAATGGATTGGGGCCCTCGTGGACGTCGTTTCAGGCAACGCTGTCCTCATCGATAATGAGGACTGGGAGTCTTTATCCGCTCGGTAAGGCGGGGTGTCGCCTTTCTGTCTTCTTCCTGGTCTTGTGGCCATGGCGGGTTCGACGGATTCGACATAAGACGTTGAGGTCGTTTCAATTGGTCTGCTGGTAACGGACGAGACTTGGGACTCTAATGCTCCAGGGTCACATCCTTCTCCTGCTTTCGACGTCGAGCGCATTGGTGAGTTCCAAGACCAGGAACGGATGGTTTCGCCACCTGGGAACGGAGAAGTCATGCCTGGCGTAGGGATGACTGGTATCGTCTGCTGGATGTGCAGGACCCTCTGCTGTCTGGTAGATGTGTGGTTGCCGGCCGGTGGCAGAGTGGAGATTTGCACTGTGTTGTCCATCCGTTGACTGAGGGGTCCGGATGATCCGGTACCCAGTGTCTGAGTGTGTGATACTCGCTCTTCTACTGATCCGCTTATTCGATGGTCAGGTAGTTGAAGCAAGTTGGGACAACTACTGTCAGTCGAGGCTTCGTGAACAGTGATGCCGTGTTGTGGGCTGTCGCTGGTAGCAGGAAGCTTGACCTGACAGTAGCCAACTGGCAGTGTCACAGAGAATCCCAGAGATGACGGAATCCAAAGGTATTCAGTGATAGACATATGTCGATGTAGATTGCCGTTGGTGACTGTTTAGTTTGAAACTGATGTTGGTCCAGATGGTGGTGGTAGTGACAGCGGAGTCCTAGTAGAAGTCCGGGTGACATCACCCATGCACTGGTCCATGTCCAGGGTAAGGCGCGTGATGGCAGCTAGTTCCTGGAGGAGGGAGGGCTGCGAAAGCTGAGGGAAGGTATGGAGAATCCTGTTCCCTCAGTTTCGTCGGGTGGGTACCCTATCCCCTCCCGGCCGGGCCTGAGCTGTGTCTCATGGCAGTTGGAACCACAGAGGCAGTGTTAGAACCCAGGTTCTACTCATCTTTCTGCCCTGTTTCTGTTGGTCTCTGGTGTCTATGCCAGTCATTTCCAGCATAACTGGGTAGAGTGGCAGGGCTCCATGGTGAGGATGGCCGGTCAATGGTTGCAGACCAGGCAGTACTGATGGTTGTGTAGTGATGGTGGTCAAGCAACGATGGTGGGGCAGGGTGGTGCAGGTGGCCAGGTGGCGACGGCAGGCCAGGAGACGTTGACGGCCAATTGGCAATGGCAGGCTAGGCATCCTGGAAGGCCAGTCGGTGATGGCAGCCTAGGCTTCTGCTTCTGCTTGCAGACAGTTCTGAAACAATTTTAGAAATCAGCGAAAAACAAGTACGAAATTGAGGATGGCTGAACATGCGAAATTTCCAAAAATGTTTAAAATTTCTATTCCCTATGGAATGAGTTGATTTTTCGTTTTTGGCTGAGCCAGAAAACGTTCGTTGAATCACTAAACTACAACTACACGGCTGATCATGGGCTTGCTGGCTTCAACATTTTTTCTAAACAGCCAAAAAGGGTTATATTTTTGTACGATTTTCATAGAATTTACAACAATTGCTTCCAGCAAAGCAACTATCAGCAAAATGTCTAGTGATCTGAACTTGCTCACCTGAACTCGCAGTCGTCGCAAGCCAACTGGATCGGGGGGCCATGGATGTCCTGCTGGTGCTTGCGCAGGTTGTCGGCGCTGCTGGCTGCGCAGTCGCAGTGCTGGCACTGGAATGGCTGTTGGACGGTGTTCAGGCGCAGGTGAGTGGTGAGCAGGCTGGAGTCCGCCAATTGGAGGCTGCAGATGGGGCACTGTCGAGCGCCAGGGGCTATCGACTCCGCCGTCAGTGGCTCCACGTCCACCCGCCACTGCTCGGCATTCTGCAATTGCCGCCTCAGTTATTCTTTCATACAAACGGTATTTGCCCTAATTCTAAGTGATTCTGATGCATAAGATTGCTAGATTAAGAAATAAACAGATTCTATGAAGCTTTGCTGCAATTGTGGGTGGTGCAAGTTTGGAAGGGAATGAAAAAACAGCTACCTTAAACACTGCCAAGTCGCGCGTCACTGTCCCTCTTTGCTTGTCCTCTTTCATGGCTTTCTCTGAAAGTGATAGCTGCTATCATCATTGCCTGCTGCAGTAAATGAGAGGGTTGGGCACCTGTCGCTTTGGCTTGGGAACTGGGGCTGCGTTTCGGCTTCTTGGACGGCGGCTGCCCAGCCCTGTCCTTCTTTCCTGTCAACAGAACTTTGTTTCAAAAAAGTTGACCATTTTTATGTCACAAATTCATGATGCTCATCGAATTTTATTATTTAGCCCAATTTTAGGTTTAGTAGCAAAGCAAGGGTAGATGAAACCTGCCGGTTTGGCGCCTTTTGGGGTGGAGGTCTTCTGTCCCTTTGCTCTGCGGAGTCCTAAAAAGAGGACTTTTTGCCAATACAGCCCTGCTTGATCTTTGCCCAACCTTGATCAAAGCTGAGGGCTTCTGTTCGTGCTTTTTTGGCCTGGATCCTCTGCAATTTAAAATTCAATCACTTCAGCCACAAAAACTATCCTTTTGCACTTTCACCAATCTACTGTAACAACCTCAGCAAGGATGAAAGAAAAACCTGACGCTTCTTTTCCTCTCTGGCAGCCAGCCGCTCGTTCCTTTCCTGCTCCATCCGCTGCAAAATTCATTATGCTTCTGGTGCAACTTCCAGGCTTTCTTTTTGCTCAAATATCAAAAAATAAGTGGTCGCTTTAAGTTTTGGCTTAATTTCGTTACAAAGAAGCAGGAAGTGTCAAAGATTCCTTTTTCACCAAACTCCATCTTCACTCTGCCCTTTATCTCTATATCCGGCCAAAATGAATAAAAGGGAGACCCCGCGTTTGATGGCCTGCTGAAGTTCTCCAGCGAGACTTCCAGCCTGGCGGAGGAGAAGTAGGGCAGCAACTGAACGGTGCCATCTGCAGATTCATTTGCTTCACTCCAAGCTCAGAGGGAAGGGGGACAGTTTTCATCACTGAGCTTAGCCCAATTCTTTAAAAAAAAGGAAAAAAGAAAGAGAGAAACCAAATTGAAAGTTTTGTTTCGAAAAGCTAGACCAAGCATAAAACCAAAATACCATAGCTTGGCAACTCGTAAAGCTCTTGCTTCAATGAAAAGTTTGGCATTACATTCGGCTCCATCGGCTGTGCATCTGTTGGTAGAAGTCATAGAAAGCCTCCAGGGACTTCCTTTCTTTACCTCGCGGGAGTGTCTGGACCAGCGTCTGAATGCTTTCATTTCTGCTTTTCCCAGTGGCTTTAGCAATTAGAAAATGGTATGATTGCATGGAGGACCAGAAATTTGGCAAAGCTGAGGAATAGAAGGCGGGGCAAGAGCGCAGCTGAAGAAGGTGCAGGAGGAAGGCCAGGCCCCGGAACAAAGTCGCCGCGTTCTTGCCTTGCCCCTTATCCCTCAGCAGAGCGCATAAAAGCCAGGGCATGGCATCGGACATTTTCCGGCCATTATCCCATTTTCTCTGACATTTATTTTCTATTTGCTAACTACTGTTTGGTGATAGAGGAGCATACCGGTTGGTGAAGAACTGGCGAATGTCACTGAAGTTTACTCCATTTTGAGCTGAAAATCCGTTCTTCCTACAAGAGCAAGCCCCGATTGAACTTAAGAAATGGCAAAATGTTTCACGCTGTGCATGCTGAGCTGCTGCCGATCACAAGGCATACATAAGATTTGAGTTGATGTAGCTTCCTTGCACACACACACAGTTTTCCCATATAGAAAAGCTTTGAAAATCTTAATGAAATGACTGTCTAAAACCACGTG